>CAUYQG010039530.1:0-60950 GCA_963574415.1 Tarsius wallacei | reverse complement strand
GCAGTGGCCGCTCCCGGTCACCGCAGCCTCGACATGCTGGGCTCCGGTGATCCTTCTGCCTCAGCCTTCCAAGTAGCTGGAACTACAGGTGCGCACTACCACACCCGGCTGATTTTTTGATTTATTGTAGAGATGAGGTCTTGTTTGCCCAGGCGGGTCTCGAACCCGCGGGCTCAGGCAATTCACTCACCTCAGCCTCCCAAAGGCGTGGGATTACAGGCTGAGCCACCGAGCCCAGCTTATATGTTTTGATAAATGACAATTCTTACTAATTTTATTATCTTCCAAACCAGTGCATACTCTGTTACATTCAAACTGCTTGAAGTGAATGAGCTCTAGTCCGTTTTTATTGCTGTCAGAGATTTAATTGAGTTCATCCAACCGGGACAATGCCTTGTGTTTCTGATTACACTACAATTCCCTTGTTGGAGGTAAAAAACCAGAGCCACCATGTTGCACATCAGCACACCAGGATATGTCATTCCCATTGTAGTCTACAGGAATGGCCTTCCTTAGAGTTCAGCATTGTAAAACCTGGAGGAACTTACTTCAACTCAATAGGCTACATAGAGCTCAGTAGCTCCCCTCTTACCTTCCAGGATGACCCTGTCCTAAACTCCTAGTTATTGGCAGGATTTGGGATCACGTAGAATCATGATGCTTCCACTCTATGGATCCAAGAAGCCACGCATAAGAATCCCCTGTTGCCATATCCCAATCACCAGACTGGGCCTCCTGGATACGACCTTGGTTGAAATTAGCTCAAGTCTCTTATGACCCACTGGACATCTTCCTTGAGGTTATTTCTGGTGGCAAAGAGCCCTACGTTCTACAATCTTATCAGTCGCTATCTAGCCCCAGTTCTGCCAAGCTTGCCCTGCTTTTGAGGTCCAATATGTATTAGAGATTATCTGAACATGACAACTCTTTTGGTTTCAACTTAGGAAAAACCTTGAACTGGGAAGTAGACAACTTGAGTTCTAATCCTAGCTCTTCTACAAATGAAATGTGTGATTTGGGGCAAGTGTTGTAGATGGCAAAATGACCGTGAAGTTCTTTCATTTCTGTTTGTACACTCATTTGAAATCTGACATTACCACCCATCCTGTCAAGAGATGTAACTCTATTTTTCCACCCCTGAAGCCAGTCTTGGCTAAGTGGTATGTTCTATCAACTGGACATGAGCAAATACAATGCAAACAGAGGCTTGAAAAGTGCTTGCACACTGGAGCTTGCTCTTTCTGGCTGCTGAATCCCATTCCCTTATATAAGCAAGTTCAAGCTGGATGATGCTGCCACATATGAGCAAGTTCAAGTTAGCCTGCTGGATGACACTGAATTTAAGCCTATAACTGGACTGTGAATATATGCTGGCCACTAGACCATCGGTTTTTCAACTTCTGGTAAGGTGAATGAGGCTATTATAGATCATCCTTCCCAAGTCAAGCCAACTCAGGCCAGAAGATTCACTCAGACAACTGACAAATTCATGAGCAAAGACAAAATTGTTGTTTTAAGTCACTAACATTTGGAATAGTTTGCTAAGTAGTTATAACCAATTGATATAGTAAGTCAGTTTTTTTCCCCTCTGAATCTCCTTCCATGTCTTGAAAATGAGGGTATTGAACTACATATTTACTGGGAAGGACAAGGAATGCGTAAAATCAGCTTCCTAACAAAGACCATATTAAACATAGTTAACTGGTTGCAGTACACTTTCTCAGTGAACTCCAAAACAGTGATAGAATGCTTCTCATTTCAACATACCAGTAGCTTGCCCTAATTCTCAGTGTTAGCAGTGGGACACTGCCAACTGTGTTCCAAACCAGCAATTCCCAACCCTGACTAGTTATCACATCACTCAGGAGGAAGTGTGAAACTTTACATTGCCTGGTTCTATTTTGTTGAAAATCACATTCAGTACTTTTGGATAAGCCTAGAAATCTGTATCAGTTGAGTGCTTTCCAGATTACTCTAATGTAGGGACAGGTATGGGAACAGGAGACTGAATGATTTCTGAGGTGATTTCCAACTCTACCCTTTAATTATTTTGAACAAAGCATTTTCCTTAGTGTTATATTTGACTGGATAATGACAATATCTTCTATCCCTAAGTAATTCCATACAAATGCACATGTAAAATTTCAGATGAATCACCTATATCTCTTTGAGTTTTCCTCTTAAATTCTTCTTTTAGTATGCTACAAGCCAGGAGAATGCCCTCTTAGGCATTCAGAAGAAGTAAAAGAGAGAAGTGAAGGCTCCAAGATTCAATGAAAAGTAATTTAACTAGATTATTCTCTGGGGGCATAAATCATGGGTCTTGCTCTGAAAGACTTCACAGTATTGTTAAGACAATACATTCACACATGGGCTTCCTAACAGAGACATAGAACATGAGGCAAGTACAATGACCTACAGACCAAGGCTTTAAGATTAGAATATTAAAAGATAACCATAGCTTGCCAATAATAATAATGACAACGAATACTTATTAAGAACCTACTATATGTCAAGTAATGTACTATGTTTTTTATATTATCTCCTGGGTACTTCTATTCTTCTCACTTAATGAATGAAGAAAGTAGGTTCCAGAGGTGTTAAGTAATATTTCTGGGACCACATAGCTAGTGAATGGCAGAGCTAACTGGAGTGCACATAGATCAAACCCAAATCCCACACCCTTCACTACTGGGCCATACAATCTCTTGATGATGCATCATTAATGCAAAAGAAACATAAGCAGGTTTCAGAGAGGCGTTCTTCAAAGACACAGCAAGTATGACACAAGGTTAAATCAAATTAAAAACCATGAAAAGAAAATGAAGCACTGGTTCCTTCCCCTTACTCATCAAAACTCACAATCCCATTATGTTTATTGCTCCCTTAATTCCAGTTCTTTCATAAACAGAAGTTTTAATTGACAGCTTCTTGGAAGCCACTATAATTTAATCTACTTACCTTCTTTTTAATCATTTTACATTGTTCCTCTCTCTATCTCTATATATACATATATAATTATATATAATTACTTCTATACAAAGGAAGAAAAATATTACCTTTCTTTTGCTTTTTTTTGTATATTTCTATTTGGGAAACCTTAGAAAGCTTTATATGTTTGTCTTCACTTTGTTAAATACTACCATTTTCAAGAAAAAAAAGTCACATATTTAAGAGGAAGAAAATCAGAGAGCTTGGCTTCAATTGTTTGTTTTTTTAAAAAATGAGACCAGAGAAGATATCACTGAAAGAGGTAGACTATTCCCATCCATCCATGCATTCAACACATATTTATTGAGTGCAAAGGGCTTGGATCTTCATAGGTTTATTGGAACAGTCAGTCTAGTGGAAGAGAGACATCAGTCAGATAATGACATCATTGATGTCATAATAGATGTTGGCAAGGATGTAGAGTAAAGGGAACGCTTGTCATTGTTGATAGGAATATAAATTAATACAATATGGAAAACAGTATGAAAACTTCTCAAAGAACTGGGAATAGAACTGCCATTTGAACCAGTAATCCCACTACTGGGTATCTATCCAAAGGGGAAGAAAGCATTCTATCAAAATGATGCCTGTTCTTGTATATGATTATCACCGCACTATTCACAATAGAAAAGATATGGAATCAACCCAAGTTTTCACCAATGGATGATTAGATAAAGAAAATGTGGTGTATATATACACAATGAAATACTATTCAGTCAAAAAAAGAAGGGAATCTTATCTTTTGCAGCAACACCAGTGGAACAGGAAGCTACTATCCTAAGTGAAACAACTTAGAAACAGAAAGTCAAATACCTCATGTCCTGACATATGTGGGAGCTAAATTATGTGTATACATGGACATAGAGTGTGAAATGATCAACATTGGAAACTAGGCATGGAGGAAGTGTGATAAGGGAGTAAGGGAAGAAAAATTACTTAATGTATACAATGTATATTATTCAGATGATGGATGCACTAAAAGCCCAGACTTTACCACTACGCAATATATCAGTGTAGCAAAACTGCATGTGTACCCCTTAAATTTATACAAATAAGTCTAAAAAAGAAGAAGACATAAATAGCATCCTAGGCTCCCAAGAGGTACGAGCAATTTAGCAGATTCATTTCTCAATTTTTTGCAGTCACCAGAGCCCTTTGGGAACCATCATGATCAGCAGCATCAGCATTTCTACATTTAAATAGCTCTTCTAGAAATTATGAAACACTTTCACAAACATAATTTGAAATTGATAATAACAGTAGTGAACACTTGCAAATGCTAGTCAAGTACTCACATTTAATCCTTACCATATCCTGTAGGTAGATAGTGTAAAATTATCTCATTTTAGAGATAATTTAGAGGAATCAGAAATGTAGAGAGACACAGTGAATTACTGAAAGTAACTCAACTTATAATTGTCCAAGATTGGGCTTGAACCAGGTTCTAGTCTAGAATTTCAAAACGGTGTTATTTAGCAGGTTGCCTAGACTTAATCTGTGGTTTTACCATTTACTAACCATGTGAACTTGGATAAGTTTATAACTTCCTGATCTATAAATGTGAATAGTAACAGAACTATTAAAAAAGTCATAAAATTAAGTTAATACATCTAATACACTTAAAACATCCTAATGTATTGTAAAGGCTTAATAAAAGTTAGGCATTATTATTGTTATATATTCCACTATACTGTGCAGTTTGGAATGGGGCAGGGAAATGACTAAAGATAATAAAAATATATTTTTTAAAAATACCACTAAAATTTATTAGGCAGATATTCTTTGTGTTCTAAGTGTTTTACAATAAAGTTGGTGTTATTATTATTATTTTCTTCTTTACTGATGAAGATATTGAAGCACAGAGATTAAACTGACATGTTCAGAGCCCCCAAGCCACATTTTTATATGCATATGAAATATATATATTCAGAGCCAGGTTAAGTTGACCCGCAAGGCAGCATGCCTGAAGCCTTGCCAACCGGCCTGCAATCACCGGGACTTATTGAGAAGACTACTAAAATGAAAAATCCTTGAAACTTTGTTAGGCTACTCAGCCAGCCAGAAGGAAAATCCATTTCAATAAGCTTCTTCTTTCCCAACCCTAAGTTTCTGGCGCTTTCCTGTTACCTTTGCCACCCGGAACTTCTTATTTTACATGTTTTTTCTTCTTAAAACTCTTTCTTGTTGTTCACCTTGGTTCATCCATACATTATTAATGTCTAGTAAAATAGCTTTTGTTTACACTTAACTTACCAAGTTTAAGTGTATTCAACAATCCTAGTCCCAATCTTTTCAAAGAATGGGTAGTGTAAAATCAGTTCAAAGAGCAAATAATATATTCATTTGACTAAAAAATAAAATTTGATCTCTCAGACTGAGATTTGTCTGTTCTCTACTTGGCAATCTGAGGCTGAAATAGTTTTGTGGAATTTCTGTCCATACCCCTCAGTTTTAGCATTATTTCCATCCTGCATCTGCATGATGTCACTGTATTTAAGATTTTGCCTCGGACATGTGAGTCTTTTTTATATTGGGAAATGATCACTTATACTAGATAAGATAATTAGATCAGAACAAAAGAAGGAAAACACCTGACCCTGTTATATAAATGAGTCTTTATGAATGTTTGAATGGAGTATACCATGTGGTCAATATTCATTTATTTAAAAATTATGCTGTGATTGGAAATCAAATAAATATTGCATATTTTCCCATTTAGAACTTTCATAAAGATCATATTATATGCTGGCAATATTATCATGGTTTGCATATTTCTTTTATTTGATGATCATAATCATATTGTCACCTTTAAATTCTAGCTTAGGTGGGGTACAGTGGTTTATGGCTAGAATTCCATGCACTGGGAGGCAGAGGCAGGAGGATTGTTTGAGGCCACAAGTTCAAGACCAGCTTGGACAACATAGTGAGATCCTGTGCATACAAAAAATAAAAATAAAAAAATTAGCCAGCTGTGGTGGCATGCACCCGTGGTTTTAGCTACTTAAAAAAAAGGCTGAGGTGGAAGGGTTCCTTGAGTGCAGGGTTTCAAGGCTGCAATGAATTATGACTGTACCACTGCACTCCAGCCTGGACAACAGAGCAAGATCTTGTCTCTAAAAATAAATAAATAAATCTTAGCTTATCTTATTGTTAAGGATAAATGACTAATAAATAAAGAGGCATTTCATAAAACAATCTATATAATTCTGAATTATTCTATTAATGTAGCATGCATGGCTCTTTCAAAGAGGTATTATATGTGCCCATATCTGAGTCCATTTACCCTTCATTTGATCTGATATGTTTGCTGTGTAATCAAATGCTGGACCATCTCAGTTTCACTTAAAGTTCCTACCTAAAGACAAAGCTAAAGACTCATTACTGTAACCAATATACGTGCTGTGATTTTTTTTCACTAGTAGTTATAGGTTACAAAAATATTTTAACATTGTTATTGAGGTGGTTTAAGCTTTCTGAAAAGACTTTGAACTACCATGACAAATGTTTGGCTTTTCAGTTGGTGAGTTGAGGTTATGGGGGCAGTGAATGACCATGAAGGCTTGGTCTTTGTGCATCTGGATCTCATCAACCGTTTAAAGTGTCAAATTGAAATTTTGACCACATTAGTATTCATTAGCTTAGAAACATAATTCTGTAGACAGGGCCCTCATGCAATCTAAGAAAAACTCTGGATGTCTCTTATTCTACCCAGTAATTACCAGTTGCTAACTTGGGTTGTATGCATATAAAAATAAAAAGGAATGAATTTGAGTGAGACTAAATATAGAAGCCAAGATCCAGATTCTATTGTATTATAATTCCACATGACTCAACCAATTCCCATAGGTTGACAAGGAGTCTAATTTTAAATCTAGAGGACATTATAACAGTAAAAAGAATTCCCTAATTAGGTAAGGCATTTGCCTGTCATTCTCCATTCTTGGTAGTTATCATAAAAAGTGTCATTTATATTTTGAACTCAACATTTTCAGAGTTCCCAATTTTGTTCCAAGCCCCATTTGACTTCCAAGAAATGGCCTAATTGTTTTAGATGTGGAACAATCACTAAACCACTGTGGGAACTGAATTGGAATTTTGATGAGCAGAGCTTTAGCTACAGTGACAGGACTTAACTGTCACTCACACTGACCAAATCTCTAAGGCATGATAAATGACAGAACCTCATTTAATTACCATTTATTCTTCATGAGAGTAGAAATTATTATAAATTATGCAGATAAGTAATTCATCATGGGGAATATGCCAAAAAAATCTAAGTCTATGATATTAAATAATGTTGACTCAGACTTTGTGGAATTTAAAATTATAGAGCAAGAGGATAAAGTTTGCCATAAGACTTAGTACAAATGAAGTCTCCCTTCTTGTTGGAGTATTTCTAGTTCTACCTATTCTTTGATTACTATTCAATTGTGCAGTATAAAGAGATACTACAAATGTCATAAAAATTTACTTCAAACCACTTTATTAGGTATTTATTCAGTGCTTACATGCACAAAGCCTTGCATTAAGCTCTAGTTCATAGGGTCATTTTGTTCTCATTGGATACAAGGTTGTACTGCTGGGTTCACTTCTAAAAATAGTGAAAGTGGTAAATGACAGCTATTCCTTTATCCCAACAAAATTTCTCCTAGATTCTTGAAACATCCGCTTTCCAAATTCAGAAGAATTTGTTATAAAATGTTTTGCCTTATTGAGATCTGAAGATCCAGCTTATGTTGGTGAATCAGATGACAGCCTCCTATAAAGGTATACAAATGAAACTAATAATGAAGGCCAACACTGGGACAGAGCTGGGCATGGGACAAGTAAGCTTTGGTAAGGGATAGCAGGGGCTTGTGAGAGTGAAGAGGGCTTAGATTAAGCCCTATAATAGCAAGTACAGAGCAACCAGAAAGAAGCAATCAGAGCACTGGGTGCTAAAGAGCTGGGAGACTCCTTCAAGGAAAGGAGGTTGGTGGAATGACGACAACAATGACTAGTACTACAGTCATGCATTGTTTACTGATGGGGATATTTTCTGAGAACTATGTCATTAGGCAATCATCATTGTGTGCATGTCATAGAGTGTACTTACACAAACCTAGATGCTATAACCTACTACATGCCTACTACACACTCACAAACCTGTTTTCTGAACAAGCCAAAAATGATCTCATCCTAGGGTGAGTACTCCTCCCCATGCTGGCAGAGCTTCTCAAGATAGCCCCTTCTTTTTCACCCAGGTTCTAGTTAAAGCTTCATTTAATTCTTCTTTGACCCCTTATTCGCATTGTCCCCATCCCCATAAACACCTTGCTTTTGTCTTCATAGCACTTGTCACTACCTGATTGTATACCATTCACAAGCTATTTATAAGCTGCCTCTCCCAATCTCAAATACAATTTTTGAGTGTAAGAGCCTTTCTGTCTTTTTCCTTCATTTCCCAGCATTAAGAATGTTACTTGGAATTTATTAGTCACAAAATATTTATTCACTTATTTAGATTCAAAGGGTACACGTGAAGGTTTGTTACACAGGCATATAGTATGGTGGTGAGGCTTGGGCTTCTACTGAGTCCATTACTCAGATGGTAGACATGGTACATGGTAGACAGTTTTTCAATCCTTACCATACTCCCTCCCCACTCTAGGAGTGCCCCAGCATCTGTTGTTTTCATTCTTGTGCTTGAACTTACAGAAGATGTTGAAGGTTATATGACTGAATGAACAAATACTGGATAAAGAAATTAAGAAAGGCTCAGAGAAATTAAGTGGGACTTAATTCCTAGTTGTGTGGCTAATACAATGTGAAGCCAGGATAGATAAGTGAAGACCCAGGGGGTGCTGAGATATCTAAGTACTAGGGAACACAGATGAGTAGAGCTCAAGGAGTCAAAGGAGAGCTGGTATTTGAGCTAAGTCTTAAAGAGTGTGGGATTTTGACATGCAGACACAGAGGCGAGGGCAAGCAAAGTGGAGGGTACTGCGTGGGCAAAGGCAGAGAGGTGGAGAAGTTCAGGGCAAGCATCTTCCCCTACAAAAACAAAATATCAAATTGGCAGAGATAAGCAAAGAAGAGAAAAACGTTGACACATTGGCCTCCCACTCTACAGCCTTCAAGCTTGTGAGAAGAGTTTTTGCAACTGACACTAGAGTTAAGAGATTCTTAATTGTACCTTTTTATTTTTTAGCTCAACTGTTGCAATGCCTAGCCTACTTTTACTCTACCTCCATCATAAGGTTCTCATACAGCTCAAATTTAATTACCCTTAGTTGCTTTAGACTTTTGACAACACAACTTTCATAGTACTTGGTGTTGAGTGGGAAGGCATGGGAGTTAGGATGTTGGATTCTAAACCCACCTTAAGACCTTGAGCATGTATTTTCATTTCTTTACAGTTCAGTTTACTCACTTGGTAAGATGTAACTGCAACACTACATTTCTAGAATTCTATGGTTTAACCTAAAGAATTGGTTACCACTCACTGAGTCCAAGTAATTCACTCAATTGTTCAATGATACAGTGTTTATTGATTGTCTGCTTGATGGGGAGTATATTTGTTTCCCAGGGCTGCTATAACAAAGTGTTATAAACTAGAAGGCATAAAACAACAGGAATTTGTTGTCTCATAATTCTGGAGGCCAGAAGTCTGAAGCCAAACTGTTGACAAGGACATGCTCCCTCTACAAGCTCTAAAGGAGGAGAATCTTTCCTCGCCTCTTCCAGTTTCTGATAGTCCCAGGCATTCCTAGGCTTTTAGTAGGTAACCAACTCTAACCTCTTTACATGATCTTCTTTTCTTTTTCTAAGAATACCAGTCACTGAAATATATTTAACCAACGTGGTGAAAGCTCTATTCTATAAAAAGAACTACAAAACACTGATGAAAGAAATCATAGATGACGCAAACAAATGAAGAACCATTCCATGCACATGGATTGGGAGAATCAATAACATTAAAATGATCATACTGTCTAAAGCAATCTACAAATTCTTTTTGCTTAAGATAGCCAAAGCAATCTTAAGCAAAAAGAACAAAACCAGAGACATCACATTACCTGACTTCAATTATACTATAAGCCTATAGTAACAGCATGGTACTGGTATAGAAATAGACTCATGGATCAATGGTACAGAATAGAGCCCCGTAAGTAAACCCACATACCAAAAAACAGCTGAGTTTCAATAAAGTCAACAAAAATATACACTAAGGAAATGACACCCTATTTAATAAATGCTGCTGAGAAAATTGGCCATCTATATGAAGAAAAATGAAACTAGACCCATACTTAGCATATACAAAAATTAACTCAAGATGGATTAAATATTGAAATGTAAGACCTGAAACTATAAAATTCTAGAAGAAAACCTAGGAAACACTCTACTGGACATCAGCCTAGGCAGAGAATTTATGACAAAGTCCTCAAAAGCAAACACAACAAAAACAAAAATAGACAAAGATAAAAAGCTTCTGCATAGAAAAAAAAAAAAAAAACAGGTTAAACAGACAACCTACAGAATGGGAAAAACATATGTGCAAGCTGCATCTCTAACAAAGGACTAATGTCCAAACTCTGCAAGAAACTCAAACAACTCAACAAGATAAAAACACATAACCTTTTAAAAACGAAAACAGGCAGTGCGTTCAGTGCTCCCGCGGATCTGTCTCTTGCTTCAACAAGCATTTGGATGGAACAGACCCCGGGACTCCCTCTCTTCCAGCCTCCCACCGCCCTCTATCTCCTCTCCCCACTTGCAACCTCCGAGACGACCTTCTCACCACCTCTTGCCCCTGGGACCAGCGAACACCGTTTTGCGGTTAACTCCTTTTTGCCGACCATGAGCTCCCAGGTTCGCCAGAATTATTCCACCGAGGTGGAGGCAGCCGTCAACCGCCTGGTCAACTGGCATCTCTGCGGGCCTCCTACACCTGTCTCTCTCTGGGCTTCGATTTCCACCCGATGATGTGGCTCTGGAAGGCGTGGGCTACTTCCTCGGCAAATTGGCTGGGAAGCGAGAAGGCGCCAAGAGCGTCTCTTGAAGAGGCAAAACCAGCTTGGCAGCTGTGCCCTCTTCCAGGATATCCCGAAGCCGTCTCAGGATGAGTGGGCTAAAACCCTGGACGCCAAGGAAGCCACCATGGCCCTGGAAAGAACCTGAACCAAGCCCTTTTGGTACTTCACTCCCTGGGATCTGTCCGCACAGACCCCCATCTCTGTGACTTCCTGGAGAACCACCTCCTAGATGAGGAAGTGAAACTCATCAAGAAGATGAGCGACCACCTGATCAACCTTTGCTCTCTGGCTGGGCCGAGGCTGGGCTGAGCAAGTATCTCTTCCAAAGGCTCACCCTCAAGCACAAGTAGGAGCCGAGAGACCTCTGTGGGGCCCCTCTCAAAGTATCAGGGCTTTGGCCTGAGCCTCCCCCTTCAACCACTAGGCAGTTTTTTAATCACCCTGGAGCCCTCTCCCAAACCCTGGACCAAATGGAAATAAAGCTTTTTGAAGAAAAAAAAGTGAACAAAAGACATGAACAGTCATTTTTCAAAAGAAAATATACAAGTGGCCAACAAACACATGAAAAAATGCTCAACATTGGTAGTCATCAGAGAAATGCAAATTGAAACCACAATGAGACATCACCTTACACCAGTCAGAATGACTATTATTAAAAAATGAAAAAATAACAGATATTGGTGAGGATGCAGAGCAAATGGAATGCTTGTACACTGTTGGTAGGAGTGTAAATTAGTACAAACTCTATGAAAAACAGTATGGAGATTTCTCAAAAGAACTAAAAAGAGAACTACCATTCAATTCAGCAATTCCTCTACTGAATATCTCCCCAAAGGGGAAGTAATCATTATATCAAAAAGATACCTGCACTCATATGCATATGATTATCATAGCATTATTCACAATAGCAAAGAACCAAAGTGTTCATCAGTGGAGGACTAGAGAAAGAAAATGTTATACACACACACACACACACACACACACACACCATGGAATACTATTCAGCAAAAAAGAAAAGCAAAGAATGAAATTATGTCTTTTGCAGCAATTCAAAACATATAGAATTGGAGACCATTAGCCTAAGTGAAATAACTCAGAAACACAAAGTTAAGTACTGAATGTTCTCACTTGTAAATAGGTGCTAAACAATGGGTACACATAGACATACTAAGTGGAATAATAAACAATACTAAGCGGAATAATAAACAATTTACTCAGTGGAATAATAAACAATGTTCTCACTTGTAAATAGGTGCTAAACAATGGGTACACATAGACATACTAAGTGGAATAATAAACAATAAAAGCTTTTTTTTTCTTCAAAAAGCTTTATTTCCTTCCTTCTACAAAATGTGGAAGGGTGGGAGGAAGGTTAGGGCCGAAAAATTACCTATCAGGTACCTATCATGTTTGTTATTCAGGTGGATATGTACACTGAAAGTCCTAGACTTCACCACTAAACAATATATGAATGTAAGAAACTTAATTCAAATCCCCTAAGTATATCAAAATAAAAATAAAATGAAGAATACCAGTCATTGAATTTAGGGCCCACCATGTAAGTCCAGGATGATTTTATCTTAAGATTTGTACTTGATTACATCTGCAAAGGAGCTCTTCCCAATTAAGTCATAGGTACTGGAGTATAGGACTTGAAGATATCTTTTGGGAGGATACTATTCCCCTCACTACAAAGAACTTCATAGAATAAATAATTCAGAGCATGAGTCAAAAAGCCTTGGCTCAAAACTCACTCCCACCACTTCCTCAATGTGTGACCTTGAACAAGTACCAAATGTAATCATCTAGGATTGTCTAGAGTATTAAATGAGAATATACCATGGCACTTTGGCATTTGACTGGCACACAATCAATGTTTCAATAGATGTTATATTCATTATAACTGTTGTTCTTTATAGCAAAGCACTTTCAGTGCTGGAGCCGAGATGTCTGTTCATCCAGAAAACAAATTTGTGTCCAAACCAAACCACAACAAAGGAGAGTAAAGGTAGTTAACTGGAAAATTAAAGTCCTAAAACTTACTATAGAAAACATCGGTTTGAAGTACCCAGGCTGACTCTCTGCATTGATTGCATTATCCAGATAAATGTTCAGTTTCCACCTTAATGACATCCAAATAGACAAAGGTTGGATGTAAGGTTTATTCAATACCTTTTTTACTTTCTAATGGGTAATTTCAGGTTCAAACAGCACTCTTGGAAAGATGGTTAATACAATAGATTTCTTGGTATAAGAAGCCTATTACACTTAAAACAATGATTTTTATTCCTCGAAATCTTGACAATAGAAACAATAATACAATTTGTAGAGATTTCTGTTCTTAAGTTTCCATGGTTTATAGAATACATACTCTTATTGCAATGGCCTGAGACTTTCTGCTGAAACAGCGCAATCTTCTAAGATGTACAACCTAATCTCTGTTTTTCCAGCTTTGTTATTCATCTATTCATTCAGTAAATATTCTGGAGCAACAAGGATCATCTACTATGCACCATGCAGGCACACACTTTTTTAGAAACTAAGTGTACTTCCGGTAACACATCAGGCTTAATAAGTGCAGATTTTCCCAGGATTTTTTAGTTTTGGTGTAGGACCCCAAGGAGCCCGGCCATGGCCTTTTTAGAATATTAAAAAGCAGTTTATGACCTCTCAGACACGGGAAAATGTGACAACAATGTTTACAATATTGCATCAAGAGTGGAGTAGGATTGCTGAGAGTAGGCTGGAGGAAGTTATCCCAGAGTTTCTCAGTTCTCTCTTGTGTTCCAGGTTTGATCTGTGGCACTGTCTATATTGTATACTAGAAAATCCTGCCATTCAAGCAAATGTCTTAATTTATATTATTCCATGACTCTAAAGACCAAGGTTAAAGCAAGGCTGATACCATTCCATCACTTTCATTTGACTTAAACCTTCATAATGATGGTTACAACTATCTATGTCTGTCTTCATATGCCTGCCACCTGAGGTAAGGTAAGTGGCCAATAAATATCTGTGAGAGGAAGAGAAGGAAAGAAGGAAGAAAGGGAGGAAGGAAAGATGAAAGGGAAGGAGGAGAAGGCAGGAAGGAAGGAATCATAATATATCAAATACTTGTGACTGAGCTATGACTGAGCTATATCCCTTGTTCAACTGCAACTTCATAACTCTCTGCTACTATTATTTTTATCTTGTAGCTCATATTTCTCATGGTTTTATGTTGATCCTTCTCAGCTACAGTTTACCATGGTCAAACCCTGTTAGGGCTTCCATATTCACCCTTTCAGGCCACTAATTGTCTTCTTCTCTCTGTGTTTCCCAGTTCAAACTCCCAAGAGATAAAGAACCATTATGTTGCCCCATTTTTCTTTTTTAACCCTGCCACATCACAGGTCATTAATGATTTGACCAAGTTTATGTCAGAGGCTCACCCGTAGCCTAATCATCTGTGGTTATTTGTTAGGAATATATTTACTTTATAAACATTTCCAGAGAAAAATGCAAAGCTTCCGGTATGAGCCCATTTGATGGCTTGGCAATATTTTAGCAGCAACAGCTTATTGCCATATTGGCCAATATATTCTAAAAAGAAAATACATCTGAGACCAAAATCATCTTATTAGAATGACAGTGAAGCCAATAAAACACATCTTCCATATAAGTTAGAAGACTAAACCTGACTCATTCCAAGAAAACTATCTCAACGGGAGTGCCTATAAAATCCTTCCTGATCCTCCATTCCTCCATTCCTGTTCCACCTTGCATTATCTCCATGTCAGTGAATTATTTTTGTACCATTAAAGTATCTGTATAGAAAATATTTCCAGATGTAAATATGCTTGTCCCCATTTGAAGAGATATTATTTGCTTCATTATTTCAGAGTATAATTTATGCCATTTTCCCTGTTGCTCTGACACCAGTGGAGAGAAGCAGACATGAAATAAATTGTCAGTTTCCAAAGAAATCACTGCCCTGTGCTAGGACAATGAAAAGGCTTTTGTGTGTTGGGCCAAAATTCAGGGGCGGGGGATGAAATGAGTTCTTTCTAATCTTTCTATGTCAGAATATGTGTTTAAGTGGAGAATTTGTGACAGTTAAGGGATCAACAAAACTGAGATGATGTAATGACTGTTCTTTTTGTAATAATACTAGTCAGTGCTCAGCACACCACCACATCTAACTCTCCAAGTCTCTCTTAAGCTTACAAATGATATTCCATTTATTTTAAATTAATCAAGTGTCCCTAAAGGATTGCACCAGAAACCCAAATATAATTACATAAACACACAGGCTTCCTAACTATGTATGTGTTATGCCAGCAAAGAAATATATCTTCAGTGCAATGCAGAAGAGTATAGGTTTATGAAATGTATTTTAATGTCTTAAGAATAACAATATTAAACTTAGAACTAGGCACATATACTTTAGCAAAAACAGGAAAAAAACCCCACAGAAGATAGGATTAGACCCTTACTGTGGTTGTAATTGCCCCAAAGTAACCTCTCCTCATTTAAATAAAGTTTACTCTGTTTTCTGGTCTTCATTTCAGTAACATTCAAATCCTAGGAAATTGCTAACTTCATAAGCACCAGGCAATGCAAGGGCCTGAGGGTATGAGTTGGTCTTTTATTTATTCATTAGATTTCTATACCATCGTTCTTCCAAAGAGCCCCAGGCACTGTGGAGAATGTTTAACTGATGTTAGACCAAGGTTTCATGGAAATGAGAAGTGGAAATGTGTCTAAGGAGAAGTGACAGAAGAGGAGAGAAAACCAGGAGGGAGGTTAAGAGGAAATAGAAAAGCTTCTGACAGGGAGAAGACATAAGCCACCTTTAAAATGCCAAAATAAAAATGCAAAATCCCAGCCCCAGGTCTCTGTTGTTAGCCAAGATAACTGTAATGACAGAGGGTCTACTTCTATGAAGAAACACTGTTCTCAATCTCTTTCTTAGAATTACACATGTCAGGCAAGCATCTAGAAATTTCATTTTTAACTGATACGTTAAACTCACAGGCTATATGTTGACAACATTTAATATTCAAATTAGATGACAAGCTATATATTTTAACACATTTTAATATGTTCTTATCTAATAAATAAAGCTTCCTCCCACTTTGCCTGGGTCTGATGTAACCAAGTTTGTTGGTTTACATAGTCTACACCATTTGGAAAGTATTGAAAGTCAAAAAGGACAATGGGTTAAAAAAAAAAAAAGCAGAGTTTATATTTATTAAGTTGCCATATTGTGTAGTTAACTGGAAACTATTGTGACATGTTCCTCATTTTTGCCTAGACAAGGAGACATAGAAGGGATTTGGAAGGAGAGTTATTCAGAAATAACAATTGTGGGACTCCTTCCATGACACTTAATCTCTACAAAATTCATTGAATAGTGAATTCCACCAGGTTCACAGCAATTTCAACACTAATGGTAAAGAGAAAGTAAGGGAGTGAATTAAGGTAATAATGTGCACAAATGTGTGGCATTCTTGAAATTTTATTTTGTGAGAAAAAATAGATTAATAGTTTATATATTTTGTACTCTTGTTGATATGAAACATTATTACTTATTAAAACCCTGATAATTTCTAGCTTTAAAAATTAAACGCTGACATTTCAACAAACTACATGTAAATAATTAAGTCTATGCCAATGGAGGCATCAGAAGAGATGGATTCTGGAATTTTTACTGTAACACTGAAAGCTTGGATGCTGAACCAGGAACAAGCGGGAGGATTCAGTTGATCCCAGACAAATGCTTCTTTCAGAGTCACATTGGGAAACTATGGAAAGACAGTGTTTTCTCCTGTTCCAGAATTTTAGGCCAATTTAATGTAGCACAATTCATTATTTATTGGACAGCAATGTTGTACTTGAAGCTAAAACTGGTCTCCAGCCTAACGTTGCCTGAAATCTCGTGACTGGCACTAGAGAGAAGCCTGAATATGCCTTACTATAATTTTTTCTTTTTCTTCATTATATTTTTTCTTTTTTTGTATTTTCAAACTAACTCTTTCAACAGAAGATTATGAGAAACTAGTGAAATAAGATGTTTTACTATCCATGAGCATTTGAAAATATGGTTGAAAAAATTATAAAGAGTGACAGTTTTTTATTCCCATTCTTTTAGAAACAATTTTGTCTTTAGCGACTCTCTGGAGAAAACCCTTGTTTTACTTCTAAGTTCAATACATGAATTCCAAATTAGAAGAATTAATTAGTAATGGTTTGTTTATTGCCATCGAACACACACTTTTCCAATTTATTATCTACAAACTTATTGACCCAACAAAATAAATGTTGAAGAATATCGATGGCAAATAAAACACTGAAATAAAAGGCAACTGAAATGAAAGTACAAAACTTTAGCTCTTGCTTACTGTTTAAAAGAACAACTTAACAGAGTTCTTATAACCAAAAGATTTCACTAGAAAACTGGACTAGTCTGACTGTGGCAGTTACATTACCTAAACTCAGGCATTCAGGCTTTCTGCCCCAGAAGTTTAGGTCTTGAGTAAGTGTCCAAAAAAAGCAGAAGGAATGGTTGATGGTGACTCATCCCAGCAAAGGTGCTGTGACAGACTGTCCTTGCCCTGGCAAGGGTGCATCCTGAGTCCTGGCTCTCTGGGGTTGCATTAGAGTCTTCCCGTGCCGCAGATCAGTTCTGCGTCCTTCCATAGGTTCCACAAACCACTGGCGGTCCTCCACATGCATTTCCCTTCTTTTAGAAATCTCAGATAATGAGATCTTGTTTGTGGGTTTCCTATCATGCTTTTTTACCTGGGATAGTGTGAGTCAGAAAAAAAGAGGGGTTTATTTATTTACTAGCAATTATTATTCTGGAGGATGGTCATTGAAAGAGATAAGGAAACTTTGGGGTGTCACCCCAACCAACATCCTCCTTATGTGGGATTGCTAGTCAGCTTGCCTCTTTCAGTCCAACCTGCTCCCAGGAAACTGAAGTAAACAATCATGGATTAAAAGGATTAAAACTTACTGCTTAAAGGCATTTACTCAGAAAAGTCTGAAACCAGGTTATGATGGTTAGGAACTAAGGAACGAAGATTCCTAATTTTGCCCATCATAGTCTCAAAAAAGAAAGAAGTGACAAAATGGTAGGCCTTAAATATAAGTGTGATGCTTCTGTGTTTCTTGACTGCTAAAATGGTGTCATTTTACACTCTTCCAACATCTGAAGAAAAAAAACATAATGTCAAATTACATAAGAAATATTTAATTCTGGTAAGATGGTTGATGTGTCTCTGGAGATTTAGGGACATTTTATACATTTATTTTTAAAAAGCAATTCTGAGAGTATTTTTAGGTCATGCAATAATCCAACTGTTTCAACAGGTAATGAATTTTATTTTAATTTTGACAGCTCTTATTTTGCCCAGTGATTTTCCTTTTAATTTGTTGGGAGTTACTTTGTTTTTTTCTTCTTACCTAGAATTCTTCCTAGACATCTTTTATTTTTTAGCAGAATCAAATTCAAAGGTGGATTTCATTTCATATTCCTAGGTTGTTCTTCATTGCCTCTTATAGGCAATGGATCTCAATATAGGTTTAATTAGCCATTAACAAGCCAACATGCTAAGATTTCTAATTAATGGTGGCTTGGTGATCAAGTTAATATCCTTGCAAATTATCTCCTTCTGAAGAGATTATTACAATTCACAGATACAAATCCATTTATTATGTAGGGGGCTAAGTAGACACTAATTTTAAACATAATGCTGAGGTGGCCCTCACTACGAGAGACTGTGCTCCCAAATTAATGTGTAAGATAAAAATATATGCAGTCAAAATTAGCTCTTTGACAAGCTCTTAAATGACACTGCATTAGAGACTGACATATTGGTGTCTGTTAGAACTGCACAGCCTCACAGATGACCTTTTCTTCAAGTGAGCACCAGATCCTTAGCATTTAGGGGCATGCTAAATTAAAAGTAATTACTTTTAAGCACTAGAATTACATTAAGCACTGCAAGGTGTCCACACTATGAGATAAATATGGAAATAGTAGATTCCCATCCTGTCTCAAAGTCACCCTAAGGCAGTCACTCTGATGGAATATGGTCTGAATTTCCTGCATTATTTAAATTTCTCACTCTATCAGCTCCCTCCCACCCACTTCACTTTTCTCTCTTTTTGCCTAACATATGCAGATGAATATAAGTAAATTAACACAAAATGTGATATTACTGCACTATCTTTTTAAGCAACAATATTATTGATAGTTTCATGACTTAATTTTGGCTTTCAGTTGTTTCCATATATGTATTGTTGCTTGCATTAACAAAATTCATAGTCTAATTTCAAATCTCTGGCAAGACGGATTATGCCAAGGTTTCTAAGGGAACCAAAGAACTTTACTTGAAATCAGTCAAGGTGGATACACAATGGATTGATTGCCCAAGATCTGAGATCTGGTGAGTACTCTCTCATGAGAACCCCAGGGTTCATTCAGCAAATTATTTTTCAAGACTGGTAAGTCATCTACATCTGTTTCCTTCATTGTTTTGTCCTCAAGATCTGCAAGATACTGGCGTTTTGTAGGTTCTCAGAAAACACTTGTTGAATGAAAAAGAAGGAAAGAGAGTGGAGAGGGAAAGCAGCAGGCATGAAGGAAAGAGAAAGGGAGAAACTGAGGGGGGAAAGGAAGGAAGGAAGGAAGGAAGGGAAGGAGAAAAGGAGGGAAGGAGGGAGAAAAAAGGAAGGAAGGAGGGGAGGAAGGATGAGGGAAGAAGGGAAAGGAACTGTTAGGACATAAGAGCATGAGTCTGATGGCTGGTTCCACACACACAAAAAACTCTATGACATTGGGTGATTCACATTTCCTGTTTGATCCTCAGTTTCCTCAACTCAGTGTATAGACAATAATAAAATGTCTGGCACATAGTGATTTAATAAATGGGAATTGTACCTGCTAAGCATTTATCATTAAGCCAAATTTGGCATTCTGACTGTTTTGTATGTCTTCTCTATACAATCTCTGTTTGGCTAGTAAGTAGACATGTTGTAGTGAATAGTTTGCTCACAAAGACCATCATAAAGCAAGCAAAATCTTCCAAAAAACTTTCAGAAGATACTGACTTTACAGGCAAAAGTCAAATAATCAGGAAGCAGTGATGAAACAAAGATCTCAGGCCTATTAACGTATCTTCCTCCTATGTGCCATGCATTGAGTATGTATGGTGGGCATCCTCACAACATCTCAGTTAGGAAAATGTTTCTCTTCTCATTTTTCAGATAAGGAAGTAGAGTTCAGAGACGTTAGCAACTTGCCTAAGGTCACACAAGTCTTGAGTTCCCTGAGCCTGAATTCAATCCTACCTCTACTGACTGAACCACATCCAGGATTTTTTTTTTTCTTACTATACCACCCTCATGCTCATTATTGTAAGTCAGCAGATTAACTCTACAGAAAATGTCCAAATTCATCAGAAGCAAACTGTTTATTGGTGTAGGAACAAGTTAGCAAAAGAGGCTCAGTGTGGATATAAATGTTGTAAGAGAGAGATCAATATAATACAGAGTACCTTTACTATCAGGTGTTCTTGGGGACTTTTCTGTATTTTATGATACAAAGCCTTGGCAAGTAATAATAAACAACCCCGTATAAGTAGGGTCTTTGAAAACATATTATGTGCCAGGCATTGTTGTAAGCACTTTGACATATAGTAACCAATTTAATCTTCGCAATAGCTCTTTGGAGCAGATACTAAGGCCCAGAGAAATTATTATAACCTGTAAGTAAGAGATGGAGCTTGTATTGGAACAAAAGTAATCTGGCTTCAATAACTTTGCTCTCAACAGCTGCATGACTTGTTCTGATGTTTGTTTTTCCCTTTCTGGGCCTGCCTTAAAGGACTGGTAGTGAGATGGGAGAGCATGACATGGGCAGAGAAACTTAAAGTTGAGTAGGACTATCTGAGGATGCTAATGTGGAAATCAGAAAACAAGGTATCTTCTCTTCTTCCCTTTTCTAAGCCTTCATTTCTTCATTGTAAAGCATGGTTGGCAAGGCCCAACTAAAGCACTTCAGTGAGGATGATTATGCATATGAGTAAAGAAAACTCGAAATCTAATGGCTTAAAGCACAGGTGCCCAAATCAGACTGCCTGGGTTTGAATCCTGGCTCTACAGCTTAGTAGTATAAATTACTTAACCTCACTATGTCTCAGTTTCCTCATCTGCAGTATAAAGATAATAATAATATCTACCACCTTGGTTGTAGATAGCATCATACACTCAGTGGCTGCAGAATAGGAAGCATACAGTAACATGGACTACCATCATGAAGGCAGAACTACCACACTATGAAGGATTTATACATTTAGGAATGAATTTCCATCATAATTTAATACATAGGTCAAACTTAGATTTGCAATATAAGCAGTTACTATTCATAGCTGATTCTGTGTAGTTTTTTCCAAAGGCATCTGAAGCAGAGAAAACTGAAAGAAATGGCAGGAAGAGGAACATTGTATATGAAGATCTTTCAAAGATGGCCTCTGCTTTCATCTGCTCTCTGCTTTGTTGACTGAAAGAAAATAAGTTTCAAATATGTGCTCCTCTGGTTGGTGTTGGCAGTCTTGAAAAGCCAAGTCTACATCTTGTCATCTGGCTTATGTGAAAATGTTTACAGTGCCCCCTTTGGTGGTACAACAAAGAGATGGCAGCCTCTGGGTTCCCCCAAAGCAGTGAGTAGTTAGAAAATCATTTGTAGTATGAGAGCAGTAGAACATAATGAGGAAAGAAGGAAAAAGGAGACGAGGAAGTTCCAAACAAAATAACACAATTTTTCCCTCTTTATTTCGAAGCAGCACCCCATATTTCTTCAGTGAATTATCCTTTCCCACTGGTACTCAATATGATTTGAGTAGAGCTGACATTACTTACCACCTCTGTCTTGATTGAAGGGTGGGAACAGACAAGGTGCACATGTTTTATCCCTGATGGAGGTTGGTTCAGGAATGGACACTTGAGCAGAGTAATGCCAATGAGAATCAAATCTGGGGCATTTGTTGATGATATTAGCAAAGAAAGTGTCTTACTTCCACTGATGCTACTAGCTGTGTGAAGCAGAATTTTGCAGGGCTTGGCAGTCAACATGCCACCATTTTAGAAGCAACCTCATTGAAAATGAGCCAAGAAGGAAGCAGAACTTAGAGACAGAGAAAGTGAGGTGGAATCATTTGAACCCCTGTGTCAAACCATACCTGAGGCACACCTACCTCTGAACTTCTCAGTTACAGGATTAGTAAATCCTCTGGCTTTCTCTTTCTCTCTCTCTCTCTCTCTCTCTCTCTCTCTCTCATCTCTTCCACCCTTCCTGGCTCTCTTTCTCTCCCTCTCTCAGTTCTGTCTGGAATCCTTGTCATAATGATGTGTGTTCTCAATTTCGCCTTATGTTTGGCTCCAACCTTCCCCAAATTATAGAAAGGCTGCATCTCTCTGTAGGCCCTGTAGCCTTATTCAGCAAATACAAGCATAGAACTATTGAAAGACAAGCCGACAGTCCAAACAGAATCTCATTTTCCTGAGGGAATCAGTTCTTCAAATTAATAAAAATATCCATGTCTACATTGTGGAACACAAACTCATTTTCCCAGGTTTATAAACCTCCCAACAGATACCCGACTCTATTAAAATGCTGATGGCTTTTATGAAGCTATGCTGAAAGCGGAAGAAATAGATGCCTCCCTCAGTGAAAAGTTCATGTGGCCCATGGGTCCCATTCATCATGCTGGAGGGAACACAAGGAACATTGAGGGTGTCGAAGAAGTGAGGGGAACAATGAGGTGTTCTTCACAAATCAGTTCAGTGTTCAAGCAGGAACCAGAAAACAATAAGCCAAGTCTTCATTGTGTCCATCCTGCCTTTCAGAGAGAGAATACAAACCAAATTAGATTTGATAAATGGTCTATTATCCTACCTTCACTGAGGAGAGAAGAAACCACAGTGCACTGAGCTTGCTGGGAGTCAACGTTCTATTGAGAATTCCTAATGAAATAATTATAGCTGCAGGATGATATACCTCATGACTTTTATAGAAGCTCAGTACTATTACTTATTTCTGTAGATTATTTTTAATATTCTGTGATGATTGGCATACAACTACAAACTTAAAAAGGAAAGGAGAAAGGATATACTTGGAAAATCATGGAATTTGGGGCTCCCTCTTTGGCTTGCTATCAGACATTACTTTCATTTACACATTTGATATATATTCACTGAGCATCTACTTCACGCCAAGCACAGTTTTCAGTGCTAGAGCACAGCAGAGGCCAATGCAGTCAAGGTCACTATCCACATGGAAATCACTTTCTAGTTGGAGACATGTTCAAAACAGGTAAGCATCCAAATAATCACTAATAGAAGTATAAAGTAACTTTAGAGAGTGTAAGTTACTTTGATAAATATAAATAATGTAAGAAAAGAAGGACTGCTAGGGACTGGCATCTTTAGATAGGTGATTGAGTGAGACTTCACTGAGGAAGGGAGACAAGAAGGGTCCAGACCTAGGAATAGCAAGTAGAAAGTTCTAGATTTGAAGAACAAAGATGCATGCTGCCCAGTTCAATTTGAATTGCAGATAAGCAACAAATCGTTTTCTATACTCCAGATAACAAAACAGTTGTTTTTTTAAACCTAGCAACACTAAAAGTATAAAGGCTCAGCAGTAGAACTAAGCTTGGTGTAACAGGGCTGGTGGACTACCGTTTGGAAGCAGGAGGAATGATGAGATGTATGATAGAACATGGAGGCATTCAAGGCAAGGCTTGGTGTTAATGTGTTAATGTGATAAAGAGAAATAAACTTGTCCAACTTGCAGTTTTAAGTAGTGGCCCAGTGGCCTGCAAGAAGCCAGAGTGAGAAGGGTGAGAGCCTACATGGAGCAAGACCTGGGCAGTGGCTACTGATGAGTCTAGTCATGAAACCATGGAGCCTCACTCCACAGTAACAGCAGTGGGTAAGAAGAGAAGCAACCTGAATCTATCAGGGTTTTTAGTTATAAGCACCAGAAACCAACTCTGGCTAATATTAGCACAAAAGGGATTTGGGGGGGGAAATACAAGTATATCTCAGTGTATTGCATTTTTGTGCTTCTCAAATATTGGCCTCTTTACAAATTGAAAGTTTGTGACAATCCTGTGTTAAGCAAGTCTATCAGTACTATTTTTCCAACAGCAAATGCTTCCTTTGTGTCTCTGTGTCACATTTTGGTAATGTTTGCAATATTCTAAACTTTTTCAGTATTGTTATATCTTTTATGGTGATCTGCAATCAGTAATGTTTGATGTTCCTATTATATTTGTGGTACTGTTGGGGCACCACGAACTGTGCCCATACAAAATGGTCAATTTAATCGATAAATGTTATGTGTGTTCTCACTGCTCCACTGTCTGGTCGTTCTGCCATCTATCATCCTTGCCTTAGGCCTCCCAATTCTCTGAGACACAACAATATTGAAATTAGGCCAATCAATAACCCTACAATGGCCTCTACATGTTCAAGTAAAAGACAGTCACATATCTCTCACTTTAAGTCAAAAGCTAGAAGTGATTCAGCTTAGCAAGGAAAGCATGCTGAAAGCTGAGATAGGCCAAAAGCTAGGCCTCTTGTGCCAAACAGTCAGCCAAGTTGTGAATGCAAAGAAAAAGTTCTTGAAGGGAATTTAAAGTGCTACTCCAGTGAACACACAAATGATAAGAAAGTGAAACAGCCTTATTGCTGAAACAGAGGAAGTTTGAGGGGTCTGGATAGGAAATCAAACCAGTTACACATTCTCTTAAGCTAAATCCCAATCCAGAGTAAGACCCTAACTCTCTTCAATTCTATGAAGGCTGAGAGAGGTGAGGAAGCTACAGAAGAAAAATTTGAAGCCAGCAGAGGCTTGTTTATAAGGTTTAAGGAAAGAAGTTGTTTCTATAACATAAAAGTGCAAGGTAAAGCAGCAAGTGCTGATAAAGAAGTTGCAGCAAGTTCTCTGGAAGATCTAGCCAAGATCGTTGATAAAAGTGACTACATTAAACTACAGATTTTCAGTGTAGTCAAAACAGCTTTCTATTGGAATATGATGCCACCTAGGACTTTGTTAGGGGGCAAGACAGTGGTGACTTTAAGTTGATGCTCATTTACCATTCTAACAATCCTAGGGCCCTTAAGAATGAGGCTAAATCTACTCTGCTTGTGCTCTATAGATTAAACTAAACCTAGGTGACAGCACATCTGTCTACAGCATGGTTTACTGAATATTTTAAGTCTATTCTTGAGACATACTGCTCAGGAAAAAAAGATTCCTTTTAAAATATTACTGCTCATTGACAACGCAGCTGGTCACCCAAGAGTTCTGATGGAGCTAGACAAGGAGATTAATGTTGTGTTTATGTCTGCTAATACAATAGCAATTCTGTAACCCATGGAACAAGGAGCAATTTCAAACTTCAAGTCTTATTATTTAAGATTTTTTTAGTACGACTGTAGTTGCCATAGATAGTGATTCCTCTGATGGATGTGGACAAAGTAAGTTGAAAACTTTCCAGAAAAGATTCACCATTCTAGATGCCATTGTGAACATTCATGATTCATGAAAGGAGGTTGAAATATCAACAAGAACAGGAGTTTGGAAGAAGTTGATATCATCCTCCTGGATGATTTTGAGGGTTTAAGACTTCAATGGAGGAAGTCAATGTAGATGTGATGGAAACAGCAAGAGAACTAGAAGTGAAACCTTAAAATGGGACTGCCTTGCTACAATCTCATGATAAAACTTGAACAGATGAGGAGTAGCTCCTTACAGATGAGCAAAGAAAGTGATTTTTTGAGATAGAATCTGTTCCTGATGAAGATTCTGAGAACATTGTTGAAATGACAGAAAAAGATCTAGACTATTACATCAACTTATGTGGTAAAGCAGTGTGACAGAGTTGGAGAGGATTGACTTCAATTTTGAAAGATGTTTGAAAATGGGAAAAATGCTATCAAACAGCATCACATGCTACAGAGAAATATTTTGTGAAAGTAAGAGTCCATTGATACAGCAAATTTCATTGTCTTATTTTAAGAAATTGCCACAGCCATCCCAACCTTTAGCAACCACCAACCTGATCAGTTAACAGCCATCAACATCTAGGCAAGAATTTTCATCTCCAAAAAGATTACGACTCATTGAAGGCTCAGATGATTGTTAGAATTTTTTAGCAATAAAGATTTTTTAAAATTAAGATACATTGGGTTTTTTTTTTTAGATAAAGTGCTATTACACACTTAATAGACTACAAAATAATATAAACATAACTTTTATATGAACTGGGAAACCAAAACATTTGTGTGACTCCCTTTATTGTGATATCAGATTTCTCGCTGTAGTCTGGAACCAAACTCACAGTATCTCCAAGGTATGCCTGAATACATGAAGGCCAAAGAAGCAAACTCTGAAGATGACCAGGAATGAAAATCTCATAAGCAGCAGTAACAAGCCAAGATTCTGCCTTGAAAATAGCATAGATTCTAGCAACGTACCTTGGCCCTTCAAAGCTGCATTCCCTACATTGCCATCTCAGTGTGAATATGTGTACTTTGTCCCTGAGTCTCTACATCATTCTCTTAAGATTCAAAGTCCTTGAAATGATCATCTGCAGGGACAGTTCAGTCACAAGCCCATACATGTACCTTGGCTGGGCTGCCAGTGAACAGAAAAAGGGACTCTGCGCCTCTTTGGGGTTTTGTAGTAGGAGGCTGGGGATTCTGTTCCCCAACATAATTCAGCCCAAGAAACATTAACTCCAAGGAGGAATCATGTTCAAACCAGGTAACTCCAAAAATGGCCAATAATCATTCCACAGATATTTGCTATTCAGGATCAAGAAAGTGACAAAAACTTCATAATTCTTGAAACTGTCTATGATTTATTAAAGAACAAAAGTCAGAACAATTAGATGGATATTCTTAATAAAGATAAACTTCAGCACCTATATCCAAAAATTCCATCTGTGTCCATAGCGAAAGAAGAAAATAAGACTTATCCGTACCATGTATCATGAAGACCTGGGAGTTTTAATGGCTGGTAAACATAAACTGAGTCAACAGTGAGCTGTGGCTGACAATACCATGGAAACAAAACCAAAGGGGATTAGAAAGGAGGAACTGAGGAGAGAAAACATACTTGAAGCTCTCTGCCTGACTCACAGTAGACCCAGGTATTTTTCCAGAGTTTATTTTTTATGGGCAACATAAATGATCATGATGTTCTGACCATCACTAAGTTCTCTCACCCTTTCTGAAATTATAAAGCTATTTTGTTGCCATGAGGCTAACGAATCAAGTTGAAACCCTTGCAAGGAAGTTAAAGCCTCTATGGTCAGACACATCTGGATTGGGTAAGTGATTCAACCCAAGTCTTAGGTTAAAGTAAGATGATAACATAATTAAACTGATGAAGTTATTGTGAGAATTAAATGAGCTAATACATGGACATTAATATCTAGTGTCTTGCATGTCATACGGTGTTCAATAAGTGTTAGCAATTGCCTTCACAAAGAATGTTTCACAGCTTCTAAGAGTTATCAGTTGTGTCTCAGAATTGGACACAAATAGGCCGATTAATAAGTACTTATTGAGCTGAAATATCTGCTTAGAATTACCCACATAAAGATAACTTTAAAACAAACACATACACAAAGAAAAGAATCCAAGTGAACCAATGTAACTCATGTCTCATCTCAGTATAAAATAATCTCTTTGCATTAACAGGTACTACTCAAATTCTGTTTCTGTGATTCTACTAAAATTGATAGAAGCCCCATAAACATTCAAACTGGATCTAGCCACAGTCAACATGGATGTTAGCTGCATTGACCATTATTCTAGTCACAACCCATCTATTTCCACTCAATCACTACCTAACCCTTTAAACCAGTTACCTGGAAATCTAGAACTAAAAAATCATAAATAGAATTTACAATCTTCTCATTACATGTTTTCCTGAAACCTCATTTTATGAGAGTATTCAAAAAACTGAAAAGACAGTTATTAAAATTTTATGCAACAAGGAATATTTTATGGAGGAGAAATGCACCTCTGTTACATCAAAACTAGAATATTGATGGCATACTTCATCACATTTATTTACTGTCATGTGTATGATTTATATAGTCTACTTGATGCCTTATAAAAATACGTTAAAAAAATCCTTAACTTTATGAGTTTGACAGCACTTGCCTTATTCATTTTACATTTTAATTTTTCATAAAATTGAAAAATTAAACAGTAGACCAACTAGAGAGGATGGCAGTAGACAAGCTCTGTGAGCTTGGGAGCAGCAGGCATTCATGGGGGAGATAAAAAAAACAACACACATTAAATTCTAAACCATAGCTCTATAAAGCATATACATTTTCCTGAAAACATTTTCTTTTTAATAAGCCACAAGTGAGGCATGCTTGACTTGGCTATCTTTTTCTGTGGACTATCAAGTAAACCATCTTTAATATCAAGCTTATTTTTATCTCCTACATTCATCCAGGGCTTATAGTCTTTTCTGCAGGGCACTTTGATGGAGCCAATAAATTGAATTTTCAGCTTTAGTAAGGAACAATCAGAAATCAGATCCAAGAAAGACTATTTTCCTTCCGATTTAAGTTGGAAAGCCAGCAGGAAGTATCTTAGTTTTACCTTGTTTGTTTTGATGTGGTTTCTAGTGAAAAATAAGGCAGTTTATCTGAGTTCAGTTTATTTATTCCAGAACTACAGTTTCCCTGTATGCTATTTTGGCCACTAGTTTCTTCATGATAACTATTTTGTCCGAACTAGGATGATTTATTTTTTAATTTGGTCAATAACTCATTTATTCAATACATAGTTGGGAATAAGATTATGATGGGGTTATGGTATATGCTGGATAGGTGTGAAGTAGATCTTGCCCTCCAAGAGTTTTGAAAAAGTAAATTTTTTTTTTTTTTTTGAGTTGGAGTCTCACTCTGCTGCCCAGACTGGAGTGCAGTGGCCGCTCCCGGCCACCACAGCCTCGACCTGCTGGGCTCCGGCAATCCTTCCGCCTCAGCCTTCCAAGTAGCTGGAACTACAGGCATGCGCTACCACGCCCGGCTAATTTTTTTTTATTTATTGTAGAGATGAGGTCTCGCCAAGTTGCCCAGGCGGGTCTCGAACCCACGGGCTCAGGCAATCCACTCACCTCAGCCTCCCCAAGCGAGGAATTATAGGCTGACCCACCGAGCCCGGCTGAAAAAGTAAATTTTTATAAATTTAAAATTATGATCATGATTTCATCTCTATGACCTTACATATCAAAATGATTTTCATTGCTTTGTCTTGGAGTTAAATTATAGAGGGGGTGAAGGAAACGCTTAGCGTGACCCTGAGTGGCTATGAATTTTCAGCATGTGTTGAATTGAAATCCTAAGCCGTGTTTTGAATACCAGCTCTTGACATTACCTTCCCCTAGAACCTTAGACAAATAAATGAAGTTATCTAGGCCCCAACATCTTTAACTCTGAAATAGGTAGATGGGATGACATGTTCCCTAAATTCTTACAATTCAAAATTTCAAATCAGATTTGTATCTCTGATGCAAGTTGCTTCTCTTGTAAATAAGGGCTTACTCAAGTCTTCCCCAGCTAGTGAGTGAAAAGTAGAGATTGAAATCTAAGCCTACTGCCACTCTTTGCCAAGCTAGAAGAAACGTCCTAGCAGTGAACTGATTAAATACATGAATTTTTGGTATGTTGTTTTGTTTTCTTGTTAGTTAATTTATTTTAACTGGTTAACAGTACTTTAACATTGGGAGATTTTATAAAACATATGGACTCATGCTTTACAAAACAGAAGGATCCTGCAATACTGTATTACATTCTCTTGTGTCAATAATTGGCTGAAGGTAATTAGGGGCTACGCTTTCCAGTGATGTACTTTGTCAAGTTTGCCACAGTCCTCACTACTGCCCATTGTATTACACAGAGCTTTCTCACTTTCTTTGCATTACTTGCTTTGTCTTTTAAGGCAATGAATCTGCAAACCCTTTATTAAACTATAAATATATGTATTTGTGTGTGTATGCATAAGTGTGTAGGAGTGGAAAGGAAGAAAATGCATTTTCATATAAAATGTACAACTGTATCTAAAATTTAAAAAAACTAGGCAAAAATCATTGATATGTTTTATTCCCCATTACTACATAATTAAAGTTTTAAACTAATCTCTACTTATATCGTTGAATGGGCAAAACAGAAATAAAAATGCCATTCAAAACTTAGTTATCATTTAAATTACTCATCAACATTAGCTTTGTGGGTATTTTTCCTTTGTTTTGTCCAATCCAATAACCACAACATGTATAAAGACTTTCAGATAAAACACACACTACAAGAGTGAAAAGCCTGGTCGTGAGAAATGAGATTGTTTTCTTTAATGCCTGCCTGCGTAAAAAGGATCACACAGCTAAACTGGATCATTTTTAATCTTCTTAAATACTTTGAACTCAGTTTATCTTGCTACCAGCTCAGGTTAGTTAATTAAAGGAGAAAAAGGAAAGTGTTTTCATCTTGTTTTAGCTCTATAATTATTCTTTTCTTAAAGTGCAAGCCATTTTCTTTATAGTTTTATTTAGTATTTTACTCCTGAATGAGTCCAGCATGATTTAGTATTTATTTTCCTTCATTTTTCTATGTTTCCTTTGCTCAGTGGAAGATAAAATAGTTAATTACATGCTTATATTAGAGATAGAGAATGTGTTTAAGAGAAGAAACCACTTTCTTTTCATTTGAATTTTCTCAACTCTATACATTTTTCTTCATTGTTCAAATGAAAACATAACCCTTACTTTCTTACTTATATATTTTTTGCCTCTTCCAAGTAAAAATACTTCTATCACTCCCAGCTTCATAATGGTGTTTATTCTTTCCTGTCGTTGAGTTGACTATGGGAGTTAGATTTTTTAAAAATAAAATATTATTAGTTTATGAGACTTTTTAAAAATAAGTCATCTAATGAATCTAAAAAGGGTATTGCTTAAGCAAAGTTACTTTCAATCCAAGAGAGTTCTTTTTTTTTTCTTTAAGGCAAAAATATTCCTCTATCTATGTGAAAGTTAGTCATTAGAATTCAGCGCAACTTTTCTCATGATTATGATTTCTACTCTGATACTGAGAATTTCCACAAATGTTATGCAAGGTCTTAAAATGTCCCGTCTTTCCTCTGACAGCTTGTTGTTCTGCATCATTTCCTGCTTTCAAACAACGTTTTTTAAAGAGATGGCAGTTTTTCTGAAAAAAAGTGACAGCACATGTAAGATTTTTTTTTCTCCATCTAGAGATAAGAAAGGTGTAATTTTGAGATTGAGTTTCTTTCCTCTAGCACCTGAAAGATGAGTTGCTCACAATATGCAATTATGTGGCTCAAGACAAATAATTTCACAAATACAGCAGTTACAAACTGACTGGAAAAGAGACATGGGTGACATTTTATGAAAAGGTGCATGATGCATAATTCAAGAAATATAAGGACATTGAAAAGAATTTTAGAAAGTACTTCTATTCAACCTTAGTCAAGCAATCTTTCCCATCCTTACATATCAATTTATTTGCTCTTCCCTTCATCACCATAAAAAACTTCTAGAGCAGATCAAGATCCACTGGTAATAAGGAAAGAAATGTGTTTTCAAGTTTTGGGGTAGCATCCATTTCTGCCTATTCTGGTATTTTAATTTAAGGGCTATTACTTTTCAAAGTAGAAGTAAAAAGAAAAGGAATCATATTACACACAAAAAAGATTCATCAACATAATGATAGTTAATTTATAGAAACACAATGCTTACCAAAATTAAACAAATAAATAAACAAATAAAATCAACATGATTTCCAGGATACTAGTATTCTAGAGCTTTATTTGCTGTAAGGAATCCATGTTCAGTCTCTTTGTAAAAATAATTTTTAAGATAATTTTTATGTAGTGTTCTTTCTAATGATTTAATGATATCTGTGTTTTTCCAATATAATTCAAGTTAGATTATATATGTGGATATTTATTAAAATTATATTTGTATTAAATTCTACTGTTCCTATTGAGTCAATTTCCAAAGCAATAAAATGTTCATGATTTTAATGTGTATATATTTTATTTACATTTTCGTTGTCCAGACATGAGCATTTGGAAGCAATCTTTGTATTTTAATTGATAAAGATCATCAAGCCATATAACAGAACCTGCTGTATTACGGGAATGAGGAATGGCTTTAAGGGTTTTGTCCCATGCAACTGAAACAATGGAACAGTGGTTACTAAGACATGGGAAGAGCAGTATAAAAGCAAATCAGTTCTGATTTAAACATGTGAAGCTTGAGATGCGATTAAAAATCCAATGAAAATGTCAAATAAGCAGCTGGAGTCCGGAATGTGGAATTCAGGGGAGATATGGGGACTGGAGATATAGTTTGGGAGCTGTTGATATATATAGTTAATAAGAAGCCTCGAGGGTAGACAAAAATTGCCTAGAGTAATAGTTCTCAGCCGGGCTCGGTGGCTCAGTCTGTAATCCCGTGCCTTGGGAGGCTGAGGTGAGTGGATTGTCTGAGCCCGCGGGTTCGAGACCTGCCTGGGCAACTTGGTGAGACCTCATCTCTACAATAAATCAAAAATTAGCCGGGTGTGGAAGCGCGCGCCTGTAGTTCCAGCTACTTGGAAGGCTGAGGCAGAAGGATCGCCGGAGCCCAGCAGGTCAAGACTGCGGTGGCCGGGAGCGGCCACTGCTCTCCAGTCTTGGTGACAGAGTGAGACTCCAACTCAAAAAAAAAAAAAATAGTTCTCATCCCTGGCTGTACATTGTAATCACCTGGAGAGCTTTCAGAAAGTACTGAGGACTAAGCCCTATGCCAGACTAATTAAATCAAAATCTCTGGGGTGACACCAAAGCAGTATCTTATCTTTAAAAAGCTTCCCAGGTGATTCTTTTTTTTTTTTTTTTTTGAGTTGGAGTCTCGCTCTGTCTCCCAGACCCGGCCACCGCAGCCTCGACCTGCTGGGTTCCGGCGATCCTTCTGCCTCAGCCTTCCGAGTAGCCAGAATTACAGGCAGGCGCTACCATGCCCGGCTGATTTTCTTTTTTTTTTTTTTATTGTAGAGATGAGGTCTCACCAAGTTGCCCAGGCGGGTCTCGAACCCGGGGGCTCAGGCAATCCACTCACCTCAGCCTCCCAAGGCGCGGGATTATAGGCTGAGCCACGAGCCCGGCCCAGGTAATTCTTAAGAGCAGCTGGAGTTGAGAAATATTGACCTATGGAGTCAATGGCGAGATGAAGGAATGTCTAAAAACTAAGCTCTGGAAGACGCTAATGTTCATAAATCCGGAAGATGAGGTAGAATCAGCAAAGGAGACAGTGACTGATGTGAATGGGACGTAGAGGTCAAAAACCTTTATTTGTAAAGAGACAGAGTAAACATTTTGACTTTGTGGGCCATATGGACTCCGTTGTCACTACTGAACTGTGCTGCTGTAACATAAACTGTGCTGTTGTAGTACAGCAGTGAATGAATGTAGCTATGTTTCAATAAAACTTTATTTATAAAAACAGATTTGGCCCATGAACTGCAGTTTTCTAACCCCTGATGTAGAGCATTGCAGGAATGGACTTGGTGGCCTCTCCTCAGACTATGATGATGAGCCCACAAGGTAAGAATAATCAAGAAACTTACGGAGAGGTATGGGTTCCCTCTTCAGTGACAGTCATGGAAGTGACAGTCATTGCCAAAGCCATCGGAAGGCCACTAGAGCATTTGGGCAATCCCTATTTAAAAATTTCAAAGCTTTCTAATTGAATATGTTGTGCCTAATATAATGACTGTAAGTAGAAATTCAATAACAGATTTTTAGATTTTTTTAGATTTTTATTATTTGACAATAACCATTTTCAAATATAATACAACAAAATGAAAAATATGTGATTCAAAATGAATCTGTGATCACTTAGTGTTTTCCCTTTAATGCTGAATATACTGCTGCTTCAACATAAGGTAGTAGGGCTACATTAGTCTTGCAAGAATTCCTGTTTGAGGTTTTCCTAAAGAATTTAATATTTTTCTCACTGCACTTATAAGAAAACAAAGAGGCAGAATGTATTTTATCTTATGGGTTATTCTAGTCACATGGAGTAAAAGGATATTACTAATGTTGAAACCAGAAGTCTCTGGAAAATTGTGAGAGACTCATTGAAAATGCAACTTCCTAGGTAAGGGAAAAAAAGTAAATCACAAAGAAAGCAATTTTTTTGGAGACCCAAACTGTTGCATTCACTTCATTAACAGCTAAATCATCATGATAATCATGGTAATTTACACTTTCATAGGACCTCTAACTCAAACACCTCAAAGGGTTTTGTGAACCCAAACATATCCTATTACTCCTTGATAGCTACAAAACACTCAATTTACAAAGACTGGAAGGAAGGTAACAGCAGCAGGTTAAATAAGTGATTGACTGTTCTAAGTGGTCAGGAAAGGTGGAAGCACATCTGGGAGCAGAAGTTCAAAAATCTGGACAACCCTAGACACAACTGAGGTGCAGTGCCGATTTGGGGGCTGGAATTCAATAGGTTGCCTACAGAATTCTGCTCAAGTTCATAGGAAGAATCATTGTGCTGTAAGGCTTCAACAGGAATTGGCAGATTGAAAGTACAGAAAGCAGATGTCTCAGTCTGTTTTGCATTACTATAAAGGAATACCCAAGGCTGGGTAATCTCTCAAGAAAAGAGATTTATTTGACTCATGGTTCTATAGGCTGTACAGGAAGCATGGCATCAGCATCTGCTTCTGGTGGGGCTTCAGGGTGCCTTCACTCATGGTAGAAGGGGAAAAAGAGCAGGAATCACATGAAGAAAGGAAGGAAGCAAAGTGGGGTGAGGTGCCTCACTCTTTTTAATAATCAGTTTTCACAGGAACTAATAGAACAAGAACTTATTACTGCAAGGTGGGCGCAAAGTCATTCATAAAGAATTTGCCCCCGTGACCCAAACACCTCCCACCAGTCCCCACCTCCAATACTAGGGATCAAATTTCAACATGAGATTTGGAGGGGAAAAATATACAAGTGATATCAGTGGATAACCAAGTCACAACTCTTCAACAATGTGGAAGTAAGTTTAATCGTCAAGACTTAGATTCCAGGGCAACCAGCATTTATTGAGCATCGACTATGTGCCAGCCCTCAGTTGGGTTATACTATTAAATGTTGATATGAAAAGAGAATGGAGCAGAAGACTCTGGTTCTGAGGAGGATGAAGAAGTTCCACTCTATCCAGGTCCTCCCTGTTACAACTAAAAATCTCTAGGCATAATATAATAAGTAACATAGGAATACTATGAAAAGTGGAAAGAAGATAGAATATAACTTAAGAATCTTAGAAATTAAGTAATGACATGGCAATGAGTTCCTGGGCTTTCTCACTCCTTCCTGCATATACAGGACAGGGTGCTGCAGAAGCTTTCAGCTCTGAACCACCAATTGCAAAGACAAAGTAGCTGCAAGAAAAACCTGATTTCTTCAAAGGGCCAGGAAAACAGTGAACTGACAACAGAAAACCTTTTTGGTAATGCCCACCCTACACCAGCCAAACACCAACAGAACAACTGCACCCTCCTCAAGCCTAGTTCCTTACCCCTCACCCCAGGGTTTAGCAGAGTCAAGCAGGGAGATGATCTTCCACTCCATACAGACAAGCCACACCCTGATTCCCCCACCCAGTGATGTCAGTAGGGCTGTGTGGGAAGCTGATTTTTCATCTTTCAGCTGGCCTAATAGAAGCAGGCAGCACTCAAGTTTTGTGGCAGATGGTGTCTTCTGGCCAAGCAGGGAGTTTGGTTCTGATTACCATCACCGTGGACTAATTTCACCTGTTCTATACTTCATATAGATGGAACCATACAATGTGTATCCTTTTGTATCTGGCTTCCTTTGTGTAACAAAACACTTTTGACATTTATCCAGCTAGTTGTATATATCAATTGTTAGCACTTTTTTTATTAGTGAGTAGTGTTCTATTGTATAAATATATACAATTTGCTTATTCATTCTCTTGTTGAGATACATTTCCATTGTTTCTAATTTGGAGCTATTATTAGTAAAGCTACTGTGAACATTCTTGTACAGTCTTTGTATACATATAACTGATTTTTATTTGATCATGAGAACATTTCAGATTTAAATGGGTATATTAGTCTACTTTAGCCATCTACTCTAAATTAACCAGATAATAGTTACATTTTATCTCACTTCATGCTCTTTAAAACTAGCCTCAATAACAAGAAAAAGAAGAGGAAAATTGTTTGGTAAAACCCAGTGTGGTTAAAAGATGATATTTCAACTCAAACTAATTGTAGAGAGATTTATATTTCATTTATTCAACCCACTTATTGAATCTAAGTAGCAACACTTAAGACGAATGGAGTGCCATTCTTGCTGTTGATGTACTTACAGCCCAGTTACTTGATAGTATAAAAGTTAAACCATTTAATTTGAGGGTGTTGGGGGGGTGGGAGGGCATCTTACTGAATTTTCAGTTTTTGAATACTGTCTTCTGAAGTTGGAAGTGAAAAAATTTCATGCTGAGCAAGGCAATTGATAAGCTTTAAAAGCAACAACCCAAAGGAAAAGACAAGAATTTAAATGGTCTTCATTCCAAAGAAAGCACAAGGCGATGGTTATGTGATGGTTAGAATGCCAATTTATCCTCATTTATAGATTTCTAAGGTGTTCTATTCTCTCCGCCAGAAAAAAAATAGAAAAAGGGTGGTAGGTGAATCATTTCTGAAACAGACCCAGTGACGGAGAATCCAATCTTCTTAACAACTTAGAACCTATAGTATCTTGCCATAATTTAACCAACACCACTCATTGCAGTTAGATGAGAAACTGGAAAGCCAAGATATTTCAAGCTGAAAATGCAAGCCACTATTTGCAAGAAGATATTTTGAAGTAGAAATTAGAATACATGGAACCTATGATCCAAAAATCAAAATAAAATCTCTTAAACAAAAACATATTAGGAAAGTGAATTTCATTACTAGCATCATCCCAATTTCTATCTTCATCTATAACTTTTAGTTTTATCTCTGCGCCCCCAGTTCTTTGCTAGGGTCCCACTAAGCTTCCATTGTTGCTCATGTACTAGGTTTAGAGTTTACCTGGCATTTCTCCAAAAGGCTCAGTCAATGGTGGTGATGAAGGTCCTGCAAAAGAGACCAAGGGCCCCTGACAGATGCCACTAAGTGCTCATCATTTTTCTTGAGAGAGACATGGTTCAGTCATGAGAGCCCTACATAAAGGAGCCTGAACACAATGGGCAGCATTTCTAAAGACTTTAGACTGATTAGGCTGATTCTCAAGGGACTACTAACAGAAGAACTTAAATTATCTTGTTTCTGAGAAACTCTGGGGACTCAAATCCTCATTTGCTTTATTCTGGCCCTCACAATATGCTTTTTTATTGATATTATGAATCTCTGTGTTGTCAGTTCACTTGAACTACAATAAAGTCTTGCTCAACTAAATTAAAAATAGAGGTTGCTTTCCTCTCATGCATTCTGCAAATTGCCTTTTCTCCCATTAGCTAGTTATGGTTTTCCCTTCAATTTGCATGACTTTGCAGTTTTCTGGATCCCTCCAAGCCCTCTTTACACCCCACTTCTATGTTCTCCTTTTGTTCTATCACCTCCACACTGCTTTTTGTTTATTTATGTGGTAGAAAAATACTACTGCAATGGTCACAGTGAAAAGATTATTTCATGGTAGATAAGAATGTGGATGCCATTTACCACCTGTATAAAACCATTAAGTACCACTCAGCCACAACACCTAGGAGCCATACTGTTCTTTTGGATCATTTAAGCCAACCATCAAGGAATAATATGGTAGTTCCCTTGGTTTCCACATTAGTCACAGATGCTGTAACCGATTCTTCCTTTGAAACCTTATATACCTGTGATGATTCCAGCTACTGAAGGTAGGACATCTCTTAAACTTGCTTTCTAAGCCAAATAGGATGTAAAGGTCACTAGACTGACCTTCATCTCCAAATGCTAAAGCCAGCTGCAGCCACTCTAGCGTGGAAGAACTCCTGCTTACTTGTAACATCTAACAATGGATAGGCCAGACATCACTTGAAACTCAATCTAGAATTCAGAGGGCCCCACAAAATTGCTCTCTTATTCTGCCCAACACTGAGCTTAAGCCCAGGATCTGCATGGTTACCAACGCATAACTCATGACAGGGTGCTTGGCTTCAGATTTTCTGAGCAGGACTGAATTTGTGACTGGTTTTAAAATACACATTATTTCTCTGGATAGAAATCCATTCCTTTATTTTAGTTCTACCATGTATCAGTCAAGCAATTAATGAAATAAACAAGATAACTACCCAAATAGAGTTTGCATTCTAGTGTAAAAAAAGACTAGATACAGATGAAAAAAAAAAAACCAACAATGTACTTCTGGATTATAATAAGTGGTATAAGGAAAAGAAAAAGAAGGACATAATAGAAGACAATGGCAGAGCCCCTACCATAGATAAAGTACTTGAGAAAATCATAGGTTGTGTTGAGGAACAAAAATAAGGGCAAAATCTATATAAATAGGAGGCATTTATTGTTATTTTACTGTAACAATTATTTTACTATCATTGTAAAGTCTTGGGGAATATATGAAACAGAGTTACCAGGAAACAGATGATGCACTTAAAAGAAGGTATTGGGGAGAATACAAAGGGAAACTACAAATCTGTAGGTAAGACTAAAGGAAATCAAAAAATGTTAATGATAATCCCTCATAAAGGGATTAAGGCACAATAAGGCAGAGGTGTTTTTGGAACGTGGACAGGGTCTCTACAGTTGTAAGAGAGATGCTTGATTGGAGCTGTGGCTTTCAAAAGAAACCACAACTGGATAATATTTTGGCAAGATGTGAGCCAGTTTAACAAAGATCCCAAATTCACTCTCCTCTTGCTTTCCATCCTCCCTCAGTGTCCCATAATTAGTAAAACACATCCAGAAGCCCCAAAGCAAGGAATCCTGAATGTTACAGTCCACAGAGATCAGCCTCCCAGAGCACAGCAATAAGTAGTGAGAGTAGAGATGTATACGGAGGGTCAACTGAGAATAACCATCATGAAATAGAATAAACCAGGCTCTGATAGTGCTAGACTGTGGTCCACCATTACTGAGACATAAGTACACACCTCTTGGATAGGCAGGTAGTTTGTGGGGTCAGACCACCAAGACTGTATGCCTTATAAGAAGATACAGTCATCTTTGTCACTTGATAACTAAAGTCTTTGCCATGAAGTGTCATTCTCCAGCAAACCCTGTAATAATGAGATTGTATTATGTAATATTTTAGAAAAATCAAGACAGCCTGACAATTGTAACAAACATGCTAAACAAGAGTGCACCAGCTATTTGAGTGACTGTTTGAGACATTCAAGATGACAGGCTTTGGTAGTTTAAGCTCTGGTTTATCCTGGGTAAAATGAAAATTGCCTTCTGGCTGGTCTTGCACAAATTTGGATTGCAGGTAATAAGTGACAAGATGAATTTTTCTTTCCAATCAAGTCACTTGTCACCCTTCAGTCCACCTTCAATTACTTGTGCTATCTTTAGCATTCACGATGCATTTCTCTCTATATATATACCAAATTACAGGAAACTATTTAATTCCAGAAAGGAATTTTTTTCTGATTTATTTTGTATCCCCTCAATATCAGTCATACATTTGTGATTTATTTTAATTCAAATCAACTTCTGTAACTTGGCAAACATTTATTAAATGCCTATTCTGTGTCAGGTTAAGATGTAAATTGCATATACTAAAAATACCTTTCAAATGCTCCTAACTTACCCAATGAGTCCTGTATCTGCTTATCTATCTCTGTATTAATCAGTGTTACTCTATGACTCACTATTAATACTTGAATTTCTTTCCTTGAGGATATTGATCTAGCATCACTGCCTATTTGCTTGGCCATTTGATCAACATGTTTCACCCCTTGGTCACTGGGTGGAACACCGTGGAGTCATCTTCACATGTTTTCCATAGGTTTTGCACTGACTGTGGCAGGCTTGCTTGCATCCACTGACCATTTAAAGTAAAAACAGTGATGGTAGCATGGAGAGCTAGCACAACTGAGATCCTGGAAGTCAGATCTGCTTACCCTATGACTGCGCTGTGCTATGCCATGCACCATGGAGACACAAAGAAGAGCCTTTTGCTGTTTCTGCACTCGGAGAGATCCCAGTCTTAAGTAGAAGGGAGAGGATACAGAATAATAAATGCACAGAGGAGAGGGTAGTGGGTGTTTAAAACATAACAGAGAAAGGGGTTAAATCTAAGGACCACCAGAAGGACTAAGGGAGGAGGTCACATCAGAGCAGAACCTGAAAAGGTAGGTAGAATTTTAAGGAGCATAAATGGAGGGAAAGGAGAGATCGAACAGAGTGAACCTTTGCAGACTCAGCCATAAAAGTCCGGAGGTATTTTGAGAATGTGAAAATGCTCCAAGTCTCCACTGTAGGGTAAGGAGGTGGGATGTTGCAGTGGCAAGTATAAGGCCAACAGGATAACATAAATCTAGATGTGAATCCCAACTCTGCCCCTGTGTGACCTTGGACATGTCATTCAACTTTGCTAAGACTTGGTGACCTTATCTTTAGAATAAGGAAGCGGGGCTATCTCAGAGCATAGTTGTGAGGATTAAGTGAGCTGAGGTACTCATTGAATGCTAATATTTTTCTCCCACATCTTGTTTTTCTTCTGAAATCACTGTACCTCCAAAAAGACCCAAAGGCATATTTGTATACTGATTTTTAATAATACATAACAGTTAATGTCTATTGAATGTTCAGTACATGCCAGATACCACACTGTGTATTCTGTGTGCAACTTCTACATGAATCATGTTTTTGTTTGTTTGCTATTTGTTTACATCATACCTATTTTGCAGATGAGGAAACTGGGACTTATAGAGATGAAGTAAATGTCTCAGAACTATTAAGTGATACACCAGGAGTTTTAAGAGAGGCAGTCTGACTCCATGGCCTACGTTCCTCAGGATTATACTAAATTATGCTCTGGGTAAATGGATAAAATTTATGTTTATTCAATGCAAATCAGTGGATGACTGAACATATAATAATATGTTCATGTCAGGCATTGTCAGTAAACCAAAGAGATAAAGATCTCTACCCCCTTGAACTTTACATTCTATACAGGAAGAAGGCCAATAAACAAACACATTGTATGGTGTTTTGAAGAGTGATGAGTGCTATGGAGAAAATAAAAAGGTGGAAGAGATAATAGAGGGTATTGGAGGAAGTGATATGTTTAAATGTGGTGATTAGGGAAAGTAGCATAGCAAAAGTGAATTCGAGTGAGGACTTGAAGGAAGCAAGGGAGAGATCCTTGAGGATATCTGGGGGAAAGGCTTCTAGAGAGAGGGACTGCAAATGAAGGCACCCTGAAGTGGGAGCAGGTTGGGTCTGTTGTAGAAGCAGCAAGGCAGTAAGCACAGCTGAGGTAGCGTGGGTAGTAGGAAAGAAGCAGGGGATAAGGTCAGGGTAACAACAAAAGACCACACCTTGTACCTTGTAATGGTCTTGTGGATCCCGTAAGGCCTTTGGCTTTTCTAAGAGAAAGCTGGGGGCCATGGTGAACTTTAAACAAAGGAATGGCATGATCTCATATTATAGCAGCGTCATTCTACCTCTTTTTGAACAGCAGGAACTAACTCGCAGGCTACAGCAGTCACCCAGGCAAAATGAAAATGGCTTAGATTGAGGTCATATTCTGAATATGTGTTGAAGATGCAGCCAATCAGGTTTGCTGATAGATTAATGTGGGATATAAAAGCAGAGTTGATGATTAAACCAAAGGAGTTTTTTTTTGTAACCTTCATAACAAGATCTCTCCATGGTACCCCATGCATTATGTTTTCTTCCCCCACTAACCAGCTTACTACATAAAGAAAGGGCAACCTGCTCTCCCAGGACTCTCATATCTGGAGGAATAACCTAGGGACAGTGAAAATAAGGAGCGGAGGAACATAGGCATGCCAGTGTAGAGTGCCAACACTGACAGTAGGGAATTTCTGCTGCTGTATTGGCCCAAATAGAACAATAGACTTTTTTCAGGCTCCCAGACACATACAAAGCTGTTCAGTCTGAGAGGGAAGTGGGAGCCACTGATAGAACGTAGAATATCTATCTTGGGAGTTTTGCTACCAGTTTTGCTTTAATTACTCTACATTTTTTAAGCTGCAGAAAATATAAAAGTGTACCCACTCAGCCTAGTTTTTCCTCCCTCCTAATCTCTCCTTCTCCCTCTCTATCAAATGCATTCATTTTCTCCTTGAGGAGAATCCTCATATATGAGCATGTGGCCACAAATACAAGTAGATCTGTAATATTCACCACAAATCAAAGAAGGAGTAATCCACTTTGGGACCAGGTGTTTTCTGTACCATAGGGCACATTGATGACACCAGTCTCTTAGGGTGATTGCAGAGAGAAATAAAGCATGTAAATTCTTTGACTCAGGACCTGGCACTTAAGAAATGCTCAATAAATATTATTTGCCAAATTATTATGATTGTGGTTAGGTTTGTGATTAGCTTATAAGACTAATTAGGCACATGGAATAAAGTTGATGCCCAATAAATGTTAACTCCCCTGTTTTCCCTCCTCCCTCAACAAAATTGGGTTCAGAATCTTTCAAAACTGGAGCAAATGATAATGATACTTGGGAGGGACATGCACAGTGGTATCTGAGAGCATGAGACATTTCAAGCAATGAAGATCACTGGGCTGAATGTGTGACAGGGATAATGGTGAGATGGGGACAAGTTAGAGAGATTTCTAGGATATAGGATGAATAAGACCTAGCGATTGATTAGAAGTGAAAGGTGAACACACACACATTCCCTACTCTTTCTGCCAAACAAAGCTTTTCTGTATTGTATCAGTTATCCATCATCATACTAATGCATAACAAACAGCTATACACTGTTGGTGGGAGTGTAAACTAGTACAACCTCTATGGAAAACAGTGTGGAAATTCCTAAAAGATCTAAAAATCAACCTTTCATATGACCCTGCAATCCTCCTACTGGGAATATACCTAGAAGAACTCAAATCACTCTCTAAAAAAGATACCTGCACATGCATGTTTATTGCAGCATTGTTCACAATAGCAAAAACATGGAACCAGCCATGCTGCCCATCAAAAGAGGACTGGATTTAAAAAATGTAATACACATACAAGATGGAATATTACACAGCCATAAAGAAGGACAAAATTGTGAACTTTGCAGCAACTCGGATGGACTTAGAGTCTATAATACTGAGTGATCTATCACAGAAACAAAGAACTGAGTCTCACATATTCTCACTCATAAGCAGACCTTGAACAACTATCATAATACTATAAGAAAGGGATTGGCAGTAGTGGGAAACTGCCAGGGGAGGGGAGACATACCTCATCAACAAGGGTACCTGCATCATGAACATTTGTATGCCTAACCCCAAAATTTTACCCCACATATTTAAAATTAAAAAAGAAAACAGTGTGGTGATGTCTAAAAGAACTAGTAATTGACCTTCCATGTAACCCAGCAATCCCCCTACTGGGAATATACCCGGAGGAACTCAAATCATTCTACAAAAAAGATACCCACACATGCATGTTTATTGCAGCACTATTCATAATAGTAAAAACATGGAACCAACAGTGCTGCCCATCGAAACTGAACTGGATAAAAAAAATGTGGTACATATATATGATGCTCTATTATGCAGCCAAAAAGAAGGACAAACATATGGACTTTGCAGCAACTTGGATGGATTTAGTCTATAATATTCAGTGATTTATCACAGAAACAAAGAACAGAGTACCATATGTTCTCACTCATAAACGGACCCTAAACACTTACCATAATACTATAAGAAAGGAATTGGCAGTGGTGAGATACTGCCGGGGTGGGTATATAACATCAATAAGGATACCTGATCTCAAACCAGGCAAAGTAGGGACCAACGAGAGGCCCAAACTTTACCTGTACGACATGCACTTGTATACTTAATCCTGAATTGTACCCCACATCTTTAAAATAAAAATAATAATAATAATTTTTTAAAACAGCTATAAAACCTCAGTGGCATGTAACACATGGTAATTTTTGCTCATGGTTTTACTGGTCATCCAGCTAGCACTGTGCATCTCCAGGGAGTTGGCAGGTCTTCTGGGACCTACATGGCAGATGATAAGTGTATGTTTTCTGGAGCAACGGAGTGACTGGGCCACTATCTCTGTCATCATTCAACAGAACTACTGAGCTTGTTCACACAGGATCAGCAGGGTTCTGAGGGAGAAAGCAGAAGCAGACAGACCTCTTGAGCCTAGATCTGGAGGTGGCACAAATTCCCTTCTATCACATTCTATTGGTCAGAACAAGTCATTGACAACTATTGACCATGCAGTGGGCATGGATATGGGGGAGGAGGGGATAAGGAATGGGGATATTTTTGCACTCGATCTATCACACACAATGGAAATCAAAGATTGCATGGGGAGGAAAGGGTGTCAGCCCATAACCCAATCTCCTCTTGCACTCAGCTGGGTCTCCCTGCTACAAATTTATGATGGACTGACTGTTTATCATAAGAGTTATTTGCATTGTCTCTAAAGAATGAAAAAAATTGAGTTTTCAGTTTCTTGGTTGCAGGGCTCCTGTCTAATCTTCACCACCATATCAGAGAGCCCCATTTTGCGGAGGCAGTCTGGAAATATTGTATGCAGATCACATTGTTGTAAACCAATCCTATTTCTCTCAGAGACCTGTTATTTTTGTTCTCATCATTTCTGATTGATATTGGCAGGATCTGTGAGTCCACTATCCTCTAACCCTTACCTCCCAAATTTCTCTGATTCCAGCCTCTCTGACAAGCTGATTTGTAATGATTTGCGACAAATACTTCCATTTATTGAAGGTGTTTATTTGTAAGGCAATTCAGTGACAAATCCTTGCTTAAATCTCCTATCTACTCTGGAAAATGAAATTGTTCTTTAAAAATGGAGGTACCCTCTGGACATATTCACTGGTAGACATGGAATCAGAATAGTAGAGTTTCCACTGAATTTTTAGCTGGCATAGTCAAAAATGTCATCCTTAAACCTACGAACTCCTGCTCAGTGATTAAGCAACTGATTGAACAATTCCTTAAGTGAGTGTGCAGAAACCACTTTCCAAACAGACTAACTAGGCAATCTTACAAGCTGTAATTTTAAGACTGTGGAAAATCCATCCATCCATCTGCCAAGTGATAGCTAAAATTGACAGCATACATGGTCTTTTATTACACAATTAAAATTAAGGCTTAAATTGAAAATATTTATGTTGGTTCTAACACAAGAACTTGTATTCATATAAATGATTTAAAATGATTAGACAGGAAGATGATAGGAAATAGATAGACTGATATTTGGTCATTTATTTATTTATTCCTCTATTCATCAAATATATTCTGAGCACCTACTGTGTGCTCAGTTCCTTTCTTTCCTCCACATTTCTCACTTCTTAAAATTTTCATTTCTTTCTTATTCCCTTTCTTCCTTTCTTCTTTTGTCTTTCTTTTTATGTCTACTCATCAATTCAAAGTAACATTATGATGTTAGCTCCAAACCTCAATGCGGAAATTCATATCAGTTGGAAAGGACCAAACAACAGTGTCATTCCCTGAGCTAATTAGGCCTAATGTGTTAAGTATGTCTTTTTATTCCAATGCCTTCATATCTTGGGACCTCTCTGACTCCCCCTCTCCTCAAAAATTGCACCTCCTATAGCAAGCTAACTCTAGAGATAACAGACAACTTGCCCCAGGGACTACAATGAACCAATCAGAAGCCCTTACTCCCCAACCACCTCCTTAAAGTGGTTGTATTCTGGGCTAATATCCACCTGTCCTAACCACCAGGGCCAGGTACAAACAATTAGAGACAGTCCCTATGCCCCAGAGCCTACTGAAATTATTCAAACTAGCCAATTCAAAGCCTATTTACCCTGCCTAGCAGTATTTATTTCTGTAGAAACTACAACATTTGCTTCTCACTCTCTCTTGACCCCTCCTACTTCATCCTAAGGCTTCCCCATGGAGCTCTGCATGAAATGCTGTGCTTCCTATTTCTAGGTATCTGTGAATATATGTGTATTCCTTCATGATATTCCCACATCTGCATGCCTTACCTTACTAGATTAAAACAAATCCAAACTCTATTTTAAAACACCTAAATACCTGGAATCAAACAAGAGATGAAACATCTATTTGTCCAGATCCCCTTCCCACACGTGAGCTAGATCTGACTACTACGATAAAAAGAAAAATTAATACAAAGGGTACTTACCAGTGGCAAGGAAAATAACCAAAGCAAGAGATGAGTTTAAAAAGATCCTTAATGCCCAGCTTCTGAGCTGCCTCAGCTTCCCATCCTGAGAAAAGAGGCGAGAGCCGGCACCTCTATGCAAACCAGCATAGAGCAAGGATGTGCTGAGTGTCAGATCCCATTCTGTCTTCAGTGAAAGGTCTGGAGAAAAAAAGTGGAATAAAAATTGTCCCTGCCCTGAAGGGGATTACCTGTTGGTGAGGGGAGTGACAGTACCTGAGGTAACTGCTGTGAACATACTAAAGATCTACATACTTGGCTTTCAGGGAAGTTCTCCTGTACAGGCAGTATTTGCATGGGATCTTGAAGAATGAACAGAAGTTTACTTGAAGGTCTGCTTGTGGATTGTCTTTAGAGGAATATTATTTCTTTGCATGAATAAAAGATATGTGAAAGGGTACATAGAGCTTGTTTTTAGAAACTTGGTAGTGTTTCTGTGGTTTTGAATTTTTCCTGAGTTTGTATTTTCTCTATCAGCTGCTCTACCTAGTCAGCAAATTCTAAGACTAAAGCAGAGTTGCAGAGTTGCACTCTGTCAGTCTCAGGAGATAAATCATCCCTGGGTACTGCTAGTTCTTAGGAAGGGGGCAGACTCCTCCTCTTCTTCAGAACTCAGACCCTTTTTCAAGGATTTGGGGTTAGGCAAATGAGAAAAAGCACTATAGTTTGCATGTATCTGGCTGTTATACCAGACACATGCAAATAATACCAGGGAGGAAAAAAATGAGCTGATGAGTTGATTTTTAGCAGCAGATTTATATACTACTATCACTGCATTTTATTCCTCAGCAAACTGTTACGTGCCCAACCCAAAACAATGAAAAACGAGGGTGGAAGTGCAGGGGGTACCATTCTTAAGATTCTAGCCATTAAGTTCTGCAGTCTTATTTTGATAGTGGCCCAGATCCTCGATAGTCACTGATGCTCCCCAGTTCCCAAACTCCAAAGGTTTGCAAAATGCAGTCCCCCTTAAAAAACTTAAGGCACTCCATTAATTTCAAATTACTCTACTCTGCCCAGAACCAAACTGTACTCATTTCCAAAGGAAACAACTCTTGAGAATCTGAAGAGCCTCAATTATTCTAAATCACTCCACAAGGCAAGCACAAAATTAATTGAGCCTCCAGTGTGTACATGTTTGGTGTCAGGCATGCGGCAGAGAATGCCATAAATACAAACACCAAGTCCAAGTCCTGTTGTTGACCAAGACCTCAGGAAAGTCTGTTTTCATTTGGGTAAAGTAAAGCTGCACCTACCTGCTTAACACATTCTACTGTGTGGGAGGAAAAACTGGAAAATCTTTCAAATAAAGAAAGCCATGATTAGCAAGGGGATGCTTCTTTACTATTCACCCATTAGCAGGGACATTTGCTTATTTTCTTAAAGCTTTAAAATAATTATCCTTATTTCCCAGTAGTGGGTCAATAGTGTTTCCAGGTGGACAATATTCAGGGTTTTCGACCTTTTCATGTACATGTCCCTATAGGAGACAAAGGCCTTCACGCCTTTCCTAGCTTGCTTACATTTGTCTGATGTTTTAGAATTCAAGGATGCTAGAAATAGAAGAAGTCTTGGAGATCTTTTTTGCAGAGAGATAAACATAAAACAAAATATTCTGAAGATAAATCATATTATCATCATCATCATTTACCAAACATTCAATCAATGTGTGTGAGATACTACAATAAAAACTTCATATGGCAACTCTTGAGTTCTCACTACAACTCTCTGAAAGAAAGCCTTTTATTAGCTTCATTTTATATATGGGAAACAGCGAGGCGAAGTAAGCTGTCCAGGATAACACCTCAGAGAAGGAGAGGAGCAGGGATTCGTGCCAAGTTCTACTGGGCGGCAGACTCTGCCTTATATCCATGGGGATGAACCCCAGTGGTTGGTGGGACTGGGCCACTATTGGCAGTGGGGCTAGACCACAGTGGGTGGTGGGGCTGAATGAGGACACAGTCTTTCAAACTCCCTTTAGTTATCTTCATACACAATGTTGACTGACAGAAGCACAAAAAAAGAGCATAAAAACTTTTCAGTCATTCCAGGATTATGAGTTTCTTGGAAAAGACATTATGCTTCTTCCAGTTGTAAATTCAACATCAACTACAATCAGGCCTTTGGCTATTGATCAGTTAATGTTCACTGGATAAGATAAGAAATAACATTAGCCAAAAGTCATGTTCCCTTGGATAATTTTCAAGTTTTAGGTAAAAAACACAATGCTACCAATGTTTAGAGATATCAAAAATTCCAAATACAACTTGGTTTCCAAAAATATCCATGCATGCACGTGAAAGAGTCACTCTAAATTATCATTCATGTTCCACCCACCCTAACATGTACATCAGGCAGCAAGTGGACAAAAGGATCCGGGGTAATTATAAGGTTGTCCTGGACAAGATGCTTGAACTTAACTGAGACTCAAGGCCACTAATGACAGATTCCTGACTGTGTCTTAGACATAGTTCAATTGAGGGATAAGGAGGAGATCTGCAGCTGAAAATACAAAAATAACAAAAGAATTCAAAGAAGTTTCTTATTTCCTGAAGAAAACTACGTGTAAAAAGTACTTAAAATGCAAAATTGATTATAAAGATATAATTTAATGTATATTATATATTGATTAGATATAGCTTTCAAAAATAATTTCATGATTTGTGAGTTCTCATTAATTTCATATACTCAGTTCATTTTGTTTACTTTTAAAATCATAATTGCTCAGTTCCCAAACACACATTATATCAGACTAATTAGGTATCATTTCCCGCACCAAGATTTGTAGATATACAGTCATGTGTTACATAAAGACATTTAGTCAATGATGGGTCACATTTAGAAGGACCACATACAATTACAATGAAGCTGAAAATTTCCTATCACCTAGAGATGTCATAGCAATGTATTATTCACGTGTTTGTGGTAATATTTGTGCAATCACACCTACTGTGCTGCCAGTGATACAAAAGTATACAGTTATGTCCTAGGCCTTCACAGTCACTCACCACTCACTCACTGACTCACCCAGAGCAACTTCCAGTCCTGCAAGATCCATTCATGGTAAATGCCCTATATAAGTTGGCCATTGTGTATCTTTTATACTATACAGTTGATGCCAAAAAAAATGTATACACATTTTAGGTAGGACATTTACTCAAAAGATGGCATTAATCAAATGAATGCTAGTGTCACCATGCGACAGGCAGGACAAAGAAAATGGCAGAAGCACAGTTGAGTGAACATCATATTGCACATTGCTACCATAATTCAATTCAACTTTGAAAAGTAATAACATCTCTTAAAATGTGTAAACTCTTTTTGGCACCCTCTGTATTTTTACTGCACCTTTTCTATGTTTAGACAGGTTTAGATACACAGCTACATACCATTGTGTTACAATTGCCTGCATTATCCAGGACAATTACATGCTGTGCAGGTTTGTAGCCTAGAAGCTACCATCCAGGTTTGTGTAGGCATACTCTATGGTGATGCTTGTACAATGACAAAATTGCCTAATGATGCATTTCTCAGAATTTATCTCCACTGTTAAGTGATGCATGGCTGTATTTAAGTCATCTTCTGGAAGAAAGTGGTGAAAGTGGGAGGTTGAGAACGAGGCAACTGAAATCAGACTGCCTGAGTCCAAATCTTTGCCTTGCCATTTACCAACCACAGGACTTGGGTAAATTACTTAATACCAATGTTCCTTACTTTTCTTAATTGTAAAGCGAGGATGAAAATAAGAATCCAAAGTATCAATGCCATAGTGATACTCTCAAGATGGAATGAAATAGTACATATAGAGTCTGTCAAACAGTGCCTGGCTCATGGTAAAGTAAACACTTTCTTAAGTATTTGCTCAAGAAAGGTTAAATATCATTTTTAATTTTACTGTCAATTCATCTATGTCTTTAGATCTCATTTAGAATAACACGAATTGGGGAGGGCTTACCATTCAAAGGACAGTTTTGGTAATAAAGTTATCACCTTATTTGCCAATTTGATCTCTTAAAGATGCAAGTTTCACTTCCACAGCCTAGATAAGGCTATCCTCTCTATATAAATATACCCAATTTGTTTGGAACAAAGCTGAAAAAGAAAAATGAATAAAATTACCTAAATACAGAAATAAAAACATGATCAATTATGGTGACCTACTATATATTGGAAGTTCATAAAATTTCTAATCTTTATTACCTTAAAGGTAGACATCATTATTTTATTTTGTAAACGTGAACCCAGAGGTTCAGAGAGGTTAAATAATCTATAGCTAGAAAGTGACTGAGAATGTGTTTTGAATTCTGCTTTTTCTGATCAAATCCCACATTATTATGTACACTTTTTCCTTTGACAATGGTTCTCAGCCCTGACAGAACATTAGAATCACATGGGAAACTTTAAAAAATATCAATGTCTATGACCCTTCCAAAACAACTGAATCAGAACCTCAAGGGATGGAGGGAAACCCAGGCACCCGTAATTTATAAAGTGTTTCAGCTGAGGACCACTTATTTAGACCCTGCTATCCCTGCTATCTGTCTGAAATGTGGAAAATAAAGATTAACTTAAAGGTAATTCACCTTTCATGTTATCTATTTCATTAATTAATTTAAAGTAGCTTAAATGAATATTCATTTGCATCATTTACTCAATAAACTAATTTTCCCATTTTAGAAAGTCACCCACCCAAATACTGTTGAAGAATCCTATAGTAATTAGTTTGTTTCTAGATCATGAACCATAATATTTTTTCTGGTGATTTTTCATTCAAAAAAATTATTTTTGAGAGCCTCCCTTACTATTAGTTATGAGCGACATAAAGAAAAATCAGCCTCTATTCTTCTCAAGGACTTTGCAATAATTATTGCAGCAAATATATGTCGAGAATTTTATTAATGCTGGACACTGTATAAGCCACTGGGTATATAATGGCAAACGATGAACATGAAACTCTTGCCCTCCTGGAATTTACAATATAGTAGGGAGGCAGGTGATCAAATGTGAATCCATAAATTAATATATAACTACAAGTTATAGTAAGTGTTATGAAAAAATAAACAGAGAGGGTCTCCTTTAGATTGGGTGGATATAGGTAGTTTCCGTGAAGCAACTTCAAATCAAGAGACTATTTGATCATTGTCTGGTTTATTCATGATAAATAATTTCATAACAATGAATATATCCAGGATATACTCTTTTGTGTCCAACTTTTCTCTCAGCATAATATTCTTGAGATGCTTTTATGTTGCTGTATCAATAATTCATTCCTTATTATTGTTAAGTAGAATTTCATTGTGTGAATATATATGTAGTGGTTTTTATGAACATGAACGTTTAAGAATCACTGAATTAAGACTGTTGGTTCCTTAAGGGTATAGAGTATGCCTAATATATTTACTGTACTTCAATAACTTAGCTCAAGTTTTAAGTTATATTGCACATAGTAGGTATTCAATGCACATTAGCTGATTGGATGAATTTTGATGTTCATAGACAATTCCTATTGTTCTCTCTCCAATATCCTTACCCACAATATTCATGTGATCTTTTTTTAATTTAACATAGGCATTAATATGAACCAACAGAAGATATGAGTGAGTGAATATTTTCACACAAGGCAAAGGATTCTCAGGATCCTTTAAAACAAAATGTGTCTAATGCAAGCAGACACTGCCCCATTCAAAATCATGTCCATGGTTGGATCTTACTCCTTAGCAGAGATATTAATTAACTACCAAAAACTCAGATTCATGAAGAAGTGAGGATGCTGCTACTGTGTAACTTCCTAGAAAAACCTGATTTAGCTTAATTCATCTCTGCCTCCGTTATAGTCCAGGTCACAGCACTTTGAAGCTAGGAGGTGCTCAATAAATGTTTCCGGAATTGAACTGAATGAAGACAAATTGCTTTAATACTAAATATGGATGTTTACGATGTGCTTATCCATAATAATGAGTTTGGGAACTGTTAAGAGAAACCCTTACCAAGCCTGCATTTCTATGCAGGGCACATTTCTGAGCTGAGATTGATGTTCTTCTTAATGTCTCCCGTGAAACCAGACTAACATTTAAAACAGTTAGTATGCCAGAAGCAGTTTGGGAAATGTCAATGTGGTTTGCGATTACGAGCTGGTCTAAGGGAAGAAAACAAGCTCTCTTTAATAAACCGAGCTTTGTACAGGCTGCAAAAACCCATTAAAATGAAGGAAGACTGACTTGACTAAAAGGCTGAGACATATTATTGCCTATTAAAATGTATTCATTAATTATGTGATAAAACCTTCAAGAGTTATTCTATTTTGACGGGAGGCAGTTAGAAGATAGTTATTGAGCTTTCAGGCTCTGGGGTCGGATAGAAATTAGATCTGTCATTTCTTACCTGAGATCTTTGGCAATCCATCTAACCTCTCTGAGCCTTAGTTTCTTCCTATAAAGAGGTGGTAATACTAAAACTTTGCTGTGTTGTGCTGATTAAATTATATATTATATAGACTTCTTGCCAGACAAATTGAGGATAGAAGTCCAGAAAATCAGCACCATCTGACAGCTTGTTAAAAAGGCAGAATTATAAGCCCTACCCCAGGCCTTCTGAACCATTCATTCCATTTTAGCAAGATCCCCCAGGTGACTCACGTGCACCTTATAGTCTGAAAAATGCAGATCTTAAGCATAATACACATGCCAGGCACACAGTAAATGCTCGATAACTATTAACTATTGTTATTCCATGAAAAATATTTAAAATATAATTACAATTTAGTTTTATTCTTACCCTAGGTGCATTTCTTTACCATACGTTTTCATCTTCCTAGAATTCCTTCACCATTGCAAAGATCAATGATCCTTTAATATACAGTGTTCAATACGAACCTGCTTTCTTAGTTTTGATGATCATTTGCAAAACTGGGGTTCAATAGCAGACATTTATCACCTTAAAAGCAGGGCAGACTTCTTTGTGAACTACAAACTTACAGCTTTATCAAAACTGTCAGGCTGGTGTTAAAATGAAATTATTAATTGACCTTTTTCTCTCTCTACAGCCATGAACGGTATATATTGGCTTTAAATGGATTCTTCACACTCCGGCAGCTTGGTCACTGCTTTCCAAACCCAAAATTGACAGCAAAAGACGAAACACAAAAGAATAAAGGGTAAAAATTTAAGAGGCGATCATTTCTAGTTCCTTTAAGTCTATTTTAACAAAGATGAGAGGCAGAGTATGTTGGGAGTAGACAACAATACTTTCCTTATGAATTTTTCTCCCCTTGCATCAAACACTTGCGTGTGTTGTTTGAAAACCTCTAAGAGAAATAAGTAGTTCAGCGTTTGGCTTTGAGAATTCTCCATCTCCCTTGAGTAGAAAGCTGGGAGCCTAGCAAAGGCAATGCATTCCTTTCGAGCTTCAAATAGAAAGTTCAAACCATCTATATTTCTCAGAGCAGCACGCTAGGCCCAGGGCAAATGGACGGAAGGTGGTGTCAGGCTGTAAAAAGTTAATTTACTGGAGTCTCTTCTAAGAACAGTTGAGTCATTTTTAAATTCTAATGCAACATTTTTGTTCTTCTGAGACTGTAGCTGAGCTGCAGCAGGAGAAATAGGCAGTATTTACACTGAAAGTTTTTAAAAGGCAGAATCAGAAATTTGCCCTCCTGTTTGTGTGCTGACCTGAGTTGTTATTTCTCTTTGCCTTCATTGATGATGGTTTCTGGTCTCCTAAGAATTGTACCAACCCACTGCATGGAGATCAGGGCTCCCTACACATCAGTACTTCGTTTGTATAATGTTCTTTGACATCAAATTGAGAAAATACAACTTGTCTTCAGTGACTGTTTCCTACCCTACACACACACACACACACACACACACACACATACACACACTTCCTTCTTGGGTCCTTTAGCTCTATGTTTAGCATATTTACCTTCATGGGGCCTTCAAGGTGCTATGAGCCCCTCTTTTCATAGATGATGAGTCTAATAAGTTAATTCACCTTGCAATACCAGTGTCTGATAACACTTCTCTATTTTTTAACTTATTATAAAATGTCAAAGTTACAAAGAATAAGACTTTTGCACACAAAAACCTCCAAAGACTTTCTATTTCATAGAGAATAAAGCCCAAATCATGACACTGACCTTGTAACCCCACATGAGACACTCACCCTACCTTCCAACCACTCTCCTCCTCTCTCATTCCGCCCAGGCACTCCTGTTCTCCTGTGTCAGCCTCACGGCATTAGCACTTGATGCTTCCTTTGCCTTCAATATTCTGATTTTAATTGTACCTTTCCCAATTTCTGTGGGTCTCTCAGAAATGTCTCCTTATCAAAAAGGCCTTTCCTGTCATCTCTAAAGAAAATAGCCATCTCCTCTCACTTGAGTCTCAGAATTTCATATCCCCTTATCCTGATTTGTTTTTTACCATAACACTTATCACTACTTTATGGAGTATATATTTAGTTCTGTGTTTATTTATTAACTGATCTCCTGAATGAAAATATTAGTTGCATAAAGTCGGGATTTTTTTCTGTTTTTCTTTTTTTTCTGTCATAACCCCACAACCTAGAAAATAGCCTGAGACATGGCAGGGGCTCAATAAATAATTTTAATGAATGAACGATTTCAACTTTATGTTCACCATCCAGCTTAAGAAAATTATAAAACCATAAATAAAATAAAATATTGTGTGTGTGTGTGTGTGTGTGTGTGTGTGTGTGTGTTGACGTCACCTGTGCATCCTTGCTAGATTTTCTCCCTCCCTCGCTTTCAGAAGAAATCACTATTCTGACTTTGGTGTTTACCACGTCCACGCGTTTCTTTTTAGTATATATATACGTAATTCTCAAGCAATATATGACATTGGAGTAGCCATACACTATGCTATACCATAGCATAGCATAACATAACACAGTATAGCACAGTATAGAATTATAGTGTAGTAAAGTATAACATAATGTAGTCTAATCATATAGTAGAGAACAGAGGTTTTAAAACTTTGGTACATATCAGAATCACCAGGGAAGCTTTAAAAAAAAATCCCAATATCCGGGCCCCATATGAGTTTCATATGAAAATCTCTGTAGGTAGGATACCTGAATTTGTTTCTTTAAAGCTCCCAGTTGTTTTGGGCAGCCAGGTTTGAGGGCTGTGGTATTGTCTGTGCCAGAGCGTAGTGGTTAGGAATCAGGCTCAGGAGACAACTTATAGGGGTCTGAGTCCTGTCCTAAAGTCTCTCTAGAGACTCTAGTGGTTCCTCAGACACCATCCTCAGTCACCCTGAATGAGGCAGCACACAGAATCTCTTCTTAGAGATATTGACCAGAATCCAAAGCTACTCCTTCAACTAAACTATCTTGGGAATTTTTTCTGAGATACTTAACTGTCAGTTATTTTAACATGGCCTCCATCTAAGTCCTTGACAATCTAAAAATAAATAAATAAATACTAACTAACATAATACCTTGTTTCATTAATTTTTCTGAATTTGTAAAACTTTACTATTATTGAAGTGCAACATATACACAGAAGCTGCATGAATTTTCACACACTTGTTACAACCTGACTGGGTTCTTATGGCTCTGCTCAGAAAAACCAAGTCTGATGCAACCATTACAATGGAGAAGGAATTTAATATCACAAAGCAGCTGAGACAGAAAGATAGGAGATACTTCTTGAATTCACCTCTCCAAGAATTCTGATGCTGAGGTTCATAAAGGGAATTTGACGGGTTGGGGGTGGGAACTAGGGACTGCTGATTGGTTGTTGATGTCATAGGGTTTCAAAATTGCCTTCATGTCACAGAGCCGATTTCTGGGAGGGGGCATCACAGGATAGGTGAAGCCAACTTCTTATGTGTTCAGAGCCCAGGGTGAGCTCTGGGTAGGGCCCCGGGTGGGCCTTGGTTCTAACCGTGTCAGAGTACAAAGTTTGAAAAATATCTGAAATACCATTCTTAGGTTTTACAATAGATGCCACCTATAAAGCAAGTCACGTGACCATCAGCTTCTAGCCCCTCAGGAATGAGCCATTATAGAGGTAGTTTAAGAAGGTATGCGAGAAGTGGGATCCCTGGAGATTGGAGTCACTTCTGTCCTTCAACCTCCACTTTCATATCTATGTAGTCTTAGTCTTATTGTTTAATGGTGAATATGTTTATCAGCCTTGTAGGGCAGCTTCCTTCCTCCCCAGGGATCATGACAAGAAGATTGTCCTCTTTTGAAGTGAAAGCAAACTTAGAAACAACAGATTTAAGTTCTAATCATAGCTACAGCTTTTCAGGGCTGGAGTCTTTTCTACTTCTTTTACCCCATGGCCTGATAATAATTTTATATAATTGGTTCCACACTAAACATACTCATGTAACAAATACCTCAATCAAGAAACAGAGCATCATCAATCCCCCAGAAGCCTCTCTGATTCTTTTACAATCTTTGCCCTCCATAAGGGTAACTACTCACTTGACATCTAGTCTAATAGATTGATTTTGCCTGCCTTTGAACATCACATAAATAAAATTATATAATAAATATTCTTTCATCAGTTTCTTTCATTTAACACAATAAACATGACAAACAAAATACCATACTTTCATCTTTGAGATCTTAAAAGAAGTATTAAAAGAAAAACCATACAGGAAAGAAACCAAAGGGCACTAATTATAAATAATGTATTTGATTCACTACATAGAAAAATCAGATGAACAATGTATAGGTTCTATAATTTATTTTTTAAAAGAAAGTTACCCATTTTTCTTCAGAGAATAGAGAAACTTTTAGCTTGCCTATTTTATCAACTCATTCATAGACCTGTCAGTGTGCTTTTGCATAATGCATATTACTTAGAAAACAACCTGAATATAGTTATTTGGAAAAGCATTGCTGGAAAGGCAGGTGAAACCAACTCTGTGTACCCTATTTGTAGATTACAAAGTCCATAATCAAAAGTTCATTTTTATTTCATCCAGGGGTGAAAGGTTTAAGGGCTAAATGTGAACTCACAGTGATAATTTTAGGCTGATAATAATATTAGTCTGAAATACCTCTCGGTTAATTTGTTCAACAAATTTTAAGTAGTACAAGTACAATGTTAAGCAGTAACAAACTTAGTCTCTGCCCTAATGGATCTTGCAATCTGGTAAGAGATTAGTCCAAGAGTTTGGTAAATAAATGTAAACTTAATGCTAAGGGCTGAGTGGAGGCAGGCAGAGCTCTCTTGAGAGCACATAGAGAGGGAAACAGACTTGGTTGGAGGAGTTAGAGAGAGTGTCTCCAAGGAAGTAATGGTGGAGCCCATGATTAAAAGCTGGATAACAAATGGATGGTGGTGAGATTAAAAACAGCATCAAAAAATTACAAGCTACATATACAGAAACTGAGTGTAACATCTCAGGGTTCTGTTTGCCTAGGATATTCTCCACTACTCCCACTACTATCCACTGTAGATATGCACACACACACACACACACACACACACACACACACACACACACACAGAGTTTCCTGTGTAGCTATTATGCAACGTTCAGGTGTCAGCTAAAATTTCCTTTTCTTAGGGAAGAAGCCCATGGATATTCTCTCTACACCAGAAGTAGGTCAAGGCATCCAGTTTCAAACTATTATATTATTCTCACATCTTCTTTATGGCATTTGTAGATGTTTTCCCTTTTTGTATAGAATAATATAAGATGATATATACCATGGGCTTCACACAATGCCTTGTACATCTATAAGTTTGCAATAAATATTAACTCTTAATGCATGCGATGTGTATAATCATTTTCACTTGTTTTATATCTGCCTCTACAAAAACACTCTTTACTCCGTGAAAGCAGGGACCATAAGTCACATTTTTTTCCCTGTAGTCCCAGTACTGAACATGGTACTTGGCCTCAGTAGGCCACCATAGCGCACTAAGTGTGAGGGTGCTGGCGTCAGACTGTCTAGGTTTGAATCCAGTGCTGGTGGAGCCCTTTTGCCTACATGTCTCATCAGAAGGTAGACACTAGGACAAAACTTTTCTCAGGATTGTGAGGGTCAAATGAGTTAATGTTTATAAACTAAAAGGAATACTGCTTAGCTCATAGTAAGGGATTTATCCATCAACTATTATTATTTAGGGATTCAATATCTACTGCTGTTCTACTCTGCCTACTTTAATAACATCTTAGTGCCATGAGACTTTGTCTACAGAATCCAGGAAAGTAAGAACTGACTTCCACAACATGGTTTACCTGGGGCCAACTCATGCATCTTAAGCCCTCTATAGTTAACTGAACCTTGGAGTAGGTCCATAAACTTCAGCAGGACTCATCTGAAAAAGTCCTAACTGGAGAGCCTATTTGAAGGAACTTGCACTATTAAACACTGCTCTTCTTTTCCTCGTCCCATTTTACTAATTGGCATCCTTTCCAACTTTATGTGGGTCCATGCTTCTCAAAGGAATTTCAGCATTTTATATCTAAAAAAGGACTTAGAAATTATCTAGTATAATAGCAGTGACATATATGAAGAAACAGGCACAGAGACAAAAAGTGAGTGAAACAAGGTCACACTGTGAGACTATAAAGCAGACAAGGGATGGACAGGCACATGCCCTGGCTGCAAGAAAATATTATTTCTAACACACTGAGCTATTTCTTAATTGCTTTAGCTAATATTGTATTGGTCTTCATTTTTGGACCAAACTGAAAGAATTTGTATACAACAGAATGAAAAATATGGTAATAGCATCTTGATGTTTCCCCCAAATAAAAATTGTGGCATAGATTTTTAAAATGCAATGCAAAATAATATGCAATGCTATAATAATTATACAGATGAAAATGTATTAAGTGCCAATATTTGTTACATAATATGTTATATCAGGCACTGTGTGAAGCATATGGTATATGTTATATTATCCTTTAAAAAATAGGCCCAGCGCAATGCTCACACCTGTAATTTCAGCACTTTGGGAGGCAGAGGTGAGAGGATTGCCTAAGCTCAGGAATTCGAGACCAACCTGAGCAACATGGCAAGAGCTCGTCTCCACAATAAATAAAAAAAAAATTAGCCAGGCGTGGTGGTGCCTGCCTGTGGTTCCAGCTACTTGGAAGGCTGAGGCAGAAGGATCGCCTGTGTCCAGCAGGTCAAGGCTGCAGTGGAGGGAAGCTGCTACTGCACTCCAGCCTGTGCAACAGAGTGAGACTCCAGTTCAAAAAAAAAAAAAACATAGAAAAAGATAAACATTGCAGTTATAAGTCTTAGCCTCAAAGCAGTTAAATGACTTGCTAAAGGTCACAACAGCTTGCAAGAGTTAAGATTTGAACTAGATGATGAGCTTTATTCTAGAGTAATGCTGTGCAATAGAAATGTAATTTGAGCCACATATGCAATTTTACGTTTTCTGGTAGCCACATTTAAAAGTAAAAACAAACATGTGAAATTAACTATAACAATATTTGCTACTTAACCCAACATATCCAAAATATTAATATTATCATTTCAACATATCATCAACATAAAGATTACTAATGGGGTATTTAACATTCCTTTTGTCATATTAACTTTTGGAATCTAGTATGCACTTTGCACTTGTAGCACAACTCTATTTGATTGCTAGATTTTCAACAGAAAAACTTAAAATGTGTTGAGATTTTATACAATTTACAGTTGAAAAAGAAGACCTAAGTTTTCCCAAACATATTTAAAAACCTTCCAATACCAAAACTGAGTATTCATTTTTAAATTTTTACTAATATTTACAATGTTATTTAGTACTATTACTATCAAATATTATATTCTATGATATTAATCAATATTAAAAATGTGATACCTAAATATATTGGTATTATTAATAAATGTTATTAAAATATAAATATTATTTGAGGGTTCTTAAGAGTATTTTTTTTTATTGTGATATTGAGGGGTACATTTAAGGGTTAGGTACACAAATATGTCTCGTTCAGGCATCCTTGTTTGTAAGAAGTGTCCCCCCATCCCCAGTGCTTCCCCTATCCCTCCCACCCCCCCCCCCATCGTTTCCCACCACTGTCAGTCATTTTCTTGTGGTAATACATTGGGTGATCAAGGTCTACTATATGAGTGAGAACATGTGATACTCAGTTTTTTGTTTCTGTGGGAGGTCACTCAGTATTATAGACTCTAATTCCATCCAGGTTGCTGCAAAATTCATGATTTCGTTCTTTCTTATGGCTGAGTAGTATTCTATTGTGTATATGTACCACATTTTTTTAATCCAGTCCTCTTTTCATGGACAGCAAGGTTGCTTCCAGGTTCTTGCTATTGTGAACAATGCTGCAATAAACATCCGAGCGCAGGTATCTTTTTTATAAAGTGATTTGAGTTCTTCAGGGTATATTCCCAGTAGTGGGATCGCGGGGTCATATGGGAGGTTGGTGTTTAGAGCTTTTAGGAATCGCCACACTGCTTTCCACAGAGGTTGCACTA
>CAUYQG010039528.1:0-22912 GCA_963574415.1 Tarsius wallacei | reverse complement strand
TTGAGTTGGAGTCTCACTCTGTCGCCCAGACTGGAGTGCCGTGGCCGCTCCCAGCCACTGCAGCCTCGACCTGCTGGGCTCCGGCAATCCTTCCACCTCAGCCTTCCGAGTAGCCGGAATTACAGGCATGGGCTACCACGCCCAGCTGATTTTTTGATTTATTGTAGAGATGAGGTCTCGCCAAGTTGCCCAGGCAGGTCTCAAACCCGCAGGCTCAGGCAATCCACTCACCTCGGCCTCCCAAAGCGTGGGATTACAGGCTGAGCCACCGAGCCCAGCTTGAGGGAGGGTCTTTTATACATTTGTAATAGATGAAGAATAACTCAGTGAAGATCTCCCCTCCTCTTTTTTACATTTTATACCCTGTATCAAGTTTCTGGCCCAAACTGTTTAGGATAAGCTAAACTTAAATTGCATTCTATTAAACAAGGTGAGTGTATTTCTGTAAGAATACTTTATGGAAATAAAGTTTTAAAAGCAAAAAAGGATCTCATTGCAATAAGAAAGGCCTGAGTTTTTGGGTTTTTGTGTTTCCCAATTAATTCATACAGTCATGGACAGATACTACTTATTGATAGAATCAGTATCAATTTTATTTCAGTTTCCACTCTTATAATTGTAATCATTAAGAAAATTTACATAAATAATAGATGACATAGAAGGAAGCTATGTATTGGTAATGTCTCAATTCTTTGAACCCCTTTTCAAGTTAAATGCTAAAAAATTCTATCAACAAAAATTATTTTTAATGATCTATCAGCAGACAGCACAGGTCCTCCTATCTTATAGAAAGCAATGAATTGGAAATCAAAATGTGTATTATAAAGTTGTTAGAGTCAATCACCTTTTTAGACCTTACACCAGTCTTTCAAATGTTCTTTATTTGGTGCCCTGGAGGTTTTCACACCCTGTGATGATGCATCTTTGTAAGATTTAGAGTGGGAATTTTATACACACACACACACACACACACACACACAGAAAAGGGTCACTGTTAAAGGGTTCCCTTGCCTTCAGAGGCCTTCTCAAATGATTTTAGGACGTTAAAGATCTAGAAATTAAGAGGTTTCTTAAAGCTGAGTACTCAGACACCCAAAGTCTTCGTGAACCACCCCCAGGGGGCTACAAACTCCAGTTGGGAGACCACTGGTGTAAGAGTTATTCTGCTGGTGGTCACAGACTTACCTGAGAACATGCATCCAAAGCAAGAGACTGAGTTTCATATTTCTTCACCTTACAGCCACTCCTGGAAAAAGAAGCACAAACAAGCCCATTTGGGATCACACTGACAACTTTCAAGGTATGAGATGGAGCAGAGAGCAGTGTGTGCAGACAGAAGCCAAAGCAAACAGCACCACACAGATCATACATCAACATATAAGTCAGAGACACCTTCTGTGCCTCTGAATCGTCCCAAGAGACAGGGTAAGCAAAGAACTACAGCGGGGCTCATTCTCTGAAAAGACCCCCTCACTTGCTGCTGTGGGTTGTCTAAGACCAGTACTCTAATGTCTACATTTTTAAATTACACACCACCAAAAGTCTTTCAGACAGTAGAGCCTTAGCATCTAGAGAAATTCGGTTCCTTTGATCCTCATTTGCTGGGCTTTGGCGTTCATTAGGAAAATCATCACGCTGGACCAATTTCTTTAAAAGTTCTTTATTGCACTAAAAGCCACAGAAGTCTCGTAAGATAGCTCCAGCTAACAGAGAAGAACTGTGGTCAACAGAAAGCATAAAAATTAAAATATTTGAGTAAACTGTTGCCATTCCTGTTAAGTAGTAAGATGAAAGATGAACACTGTGTACTATGCAAAACCTGAAAATGGGGAAAGCTTGGACCACCTGTTATTTTTAGACTAGCACACAACTCATTATCACAGGACTAATTCAGATTCTGTTTTGTTTCAATGAACTTGAAATTTCTAGTAAAAACGCCACTGTAAATTTTTTAAAAAATTATTTGCAACACTTTTTTCTTGTGAAATAACTAAAAAATCAAGCACATACATTACCAGAATGTGCATGATCACTAGTCATGGTCTTCTTTTCCTATCTTCTTACTAAATGTCATTCTCTCCCACCAAACTCAAGTTTAGGTGACTCAATAAAAAGTACTCCCTGCTCCAAGCCCACAGTCATATCCTATCAAAAAAGCCAAAAGTTTCCAATATTAAATAGCAGAACAGTTCCTCAAACCACTGCTGTGATGGTCTTGGGGTCAAGCCAGCTCCTGGTGTTGTCAAAGCGCCACGTGACAACTGCCAAGCCAGGAAATGCAAGCTCTTGCACCTAAAGTGGGAAGGCTGATCCCCATTCCTTTAGGTACAGACAATTGCAAGGCTAAGCTGACTTATGAAGTGACAGATGAAATGCAAAAATCATCAGAAGATAAAACTCAGAAATAGAAGCCAACATGCTATGGAGAGGTTGGGTGTGGGTGGGAGAGGAAGAGGAAACTGCCAACAGTCCCAGGGACAAACAGAAACAGCGGGAGTACTTACAACAGAAAACAGAGAAATTTCACTTGCTCAGTAGTCCTGATGCACCAACAAAATTAGAGACAAGAAAGAGACAGACAGATGGAGAAAAAAATTATGTAAAGACTGAATTATTTCTCTCTAGTTTGATAGATGTAAAAGCTGCACAGTTATTTCTATGAGGTGAGATACAAATTAAAAATGTCATATTCATGAATGTTATCACTGGTGAGTGGATGATTAACAAGACCTCAACTACAATGGAGTAATAGAGTAGTAGAAACACTCAGAAATGCCACAAATTCAAATGTATAGATAGACCAGAATGGTGGCTCACATCTATAATCCCTACACTTTGGAAGGCTGGGGTGGAAGGATTGCCTGAGCCCAGCAAGTTGAAGCTGCAGGAGTTTTAAGCATGCCACTACACTCCAGCCTGGGCGACAGAGTGAGATTCTGACTCAGTAAATAAATAAATAGAATGTATAGATAAAAAGCAAACTTCCAAATATTTGTAATTATATAAAAATAGTATTTTACTGCTGAGCACATTTGCTTTTTAATGTCTAATTATCCACATAGAAGGCAATGCATGAATAAACATATAGTTGAAAATATATCTGATTTTCTCTATAATAGGTGTGTATCACTAAGAAGTTATTTTAGGCCAGGCTTGGTGGCTCAGCCTGTAATCCCGTGCTTTTGGAGGCCGTGGTGAGTGGATTGCCTTGAGCCCACAGGTTCGAGACCCACCTGGGCAACTTGGCAAGACCTCATCTCTACAATACAAAAAATTAGCCGGGCATGGTAGCGCGTGCCTGTAGTTCCAGTTACTTGGAAGGCTGAGGCAGAAGGATTGCCGGAGCCCAACAGTTCGAGGCTGCGGTGGCCGGGAGCATGCCACTGCATTCCAGTCTGGGTGACACAGTGAGACTCCAACTCAAAAAAAAAAAAAAAAAAAAAGTTATTTTATTTGGTCTGCAAAATCCCAATCATATCATAGTGTCTCCATTTTACCAAAGAATCTGAGAAGTCAATCATACACCTCTTTTCTGAATATCATGCAAAATTTCTAACTCTCCACTAGATTCTACCACTGCCATGTTTTCAGCCTTTCCTATGAATAAAGGAATTTGCTAACAAAATTCCAGTGTTACACAAGAGGTCTAGCACTGCTTTCTTGTAAAAGAAGAAATCAAGTTTTGATTGTGTAAAAAATAAAACCAAAAAAAACACCACAGAACCTTTTTAGATCAAGGAGTTCATTCAACGAAAACAATAGGAGAAAATGCTACCAGGTGAGGGTGAAGAATTCAAGAGGGTGCTTCTTGCCACTGAACATAATGTTAGATAAATTTCCCTCTCTGGCCCAGACTTAATCTGATCTAACTGCTGCATACAACTGATAGGAAGCTCCCAAATAACTTTTTATCAACCTTAGGAGGCAGAAGCATCCCATATTTAGGAGACGAAGTACCAAGGCAGTGACATGCTTAGTATGTACTCCAAGTGGTATAAGAGAAGCTGGGTGTGGTGGCTCACACCTGTAATCTCAGCATTTTGGGAGGTTGAGGCGAGAGGATTGCCTGAGTCCAGGGGTTTGAGACCAGCCTGGGCAACCTGGCGAGACCTTGGTCTCTAAAATAAATTTTAAAATTCTCTAGGTGTGGTGGTGGTGTACACCTGTAGTTACAGCTACTTGGGAGGCTGAGATGGAAGGATCACCTGAGCCCAGCGGTCAAGGCTATGGTGGTTGTGAGCATGCTACTGCACTCCAGCCTGGGTAAGAGTGAGACTCCAAAAAAAAAAAAAAAAGCTTCAAAAGAGAATACCCAGTCAATAATGTTTTTCAACAACCAGTTAACTGCTGATATGTAATCAAAGAAAAAATTAAAAGCTACAAATGACATTTAATTTCCCTCAGACATTCTGAAGGATATTCTGGGGCTGCTGAAGAACTGATTCCTATATTGTTCAAGATTCTTGGTCCTAAAATTGCTACTTCTGCTCTTTAAATCTGTTTTCCTTTCTACTACAATTCACCATGCCATCTGAAGTTTTAAGCCATAGTAATGCTGAAAAGTATGTCCCCCATTGATCTATACTGATAATTACAAATATACTACTTTTCATACTCCCTTTTCATATTTCATTCTCCATGTCATCGGTCCTTCTCTGTACCTAATTTTTAGCAAAATGCCACAGGGTTGCAAAGAGATATACAGTCATGTGCCACATGATGACATTTCAGTCAATGGTGACAACAGATATGATGGTGGTCCCATAAGATTATAATGGGGTTGAGCAATTCCTATAGCCTAGTGATGATGACCCTGACACTCTGGAGGCCTACACTAATGTGTGTGTTTGTGTCTTCATTTTGACAAAATAAGTTTAAAAGATTTTTAAAAATTTTAAACAGAAAAAGCTTATGGAACAGGAATATAAAATCGGAAAATACTTTTGTGCAGATGTACAATGTGTTTGTGTTTTAAGTGTTATTACAAGAGTCAAACATTTTAAAAATTGAAGTTTACAAAGTTACAGTAAGTTAATTACTAAAAAAAGATTTTTAATAAATTGAGTGCAGTCTACATGTACATTATTTATGAAGTCTATAGTAGTGCAGTCATGTCCTAGGCCTTCATATTCACTCACCACTCACTCGCTGATTCACCCAGAGCAACTTCCAGCCCTGTAAGCTCCATTCATGGTAAGTGCCTACATGGGTGTGTTACTTTTTATCTTTTATACCATATTTTTACTGTACCTTTTCTATGTTTAGATACACAGACGCCACTATGTTATAATTACCTATAATATTCAGCACAGTAACATGCTGTACAGGTTCACAGCCCAGGAGCAAAAGGCCATACCATATAACCTAAGTGTGTAGGAGGCTCTACATCTAGGTTTGTATATGTAAACTCTATGATGTTAGCACAACAACAAAATGTCCTAATGATACGTTTCTCAGAACTACTCCTGTTACTAAGCAAGACGTGTCTATATTATCATCTACTCAATTTAAGTTTTGTGAAACAGTAATCCTGCAAAAAATTCAAATAAAACTTGACTTGAAATATGGCCTCAGGTGATCACTCTGAGAACTCCAAGGACCTTGCAAAAGTTCATCCAGGGCTAGTGTTGTGGCTCACATCTGTGATCCCAGCACTTTGGGAGACTGTGGCAGGAGGATCACGTGAGGCCAGGAGTTCAAGATCAGCCTAGGTAAACACAGTGAGACTCTATCTTAAAAAAGCAGGGGGAGCACATAACATTAATAAGGGTAACTGATCTCAAACCAGGCAAAGCGGGAACCAAAGGTAGGCCCAAACTTTGCCTGTAAGATGACGACTTGTATACCTAATCCTGAATTGTACCCCATAACTTAAAAAAAAAAAAAAGTCGCCAGGCTCGGTGGCTCAGCCTGTAATCCCAGCACTTTGGGAGGCCGAGGTGAGTGGATTGCCTGAGCCCGCGGGTTCAAGACCCGTGGGCAACTTGGCGAGACCTCATCTCTACAATAAATCAAAAAATTAGCCGGGCGTGGTAGCACGCGCCTGTAGTTCCAGCTACTTGGAAGGCTGAGGCGAAAGGATCGCTAGAGCCCAGCAGGTCGAGGCTGCGGTGGCCGGGAGAGGCCACTGCACTCCAGTCTGGGTGACAGAGTGAGACTCCAACTCAAAAAAAACAAAAACAAAAAAACCTTCAGGAAGTAGTGAGTACTTTAAAATGTTAGAGATTGCATTTTTTACATGAACCATCTATAAATGTGATTTTGAGTGTATATGTAACTTAAATATATACTTATTTCATTGCACATGTAACATCCAGTCCAACAAATATTTATTTTCCAGGACCTGGTGAATTAAGATGTAAAAGACCTTGACCATGAAATGTAAGAGTTTAAAGTCTCATGTGGGATGTGAGCATCTGCGTAGATTATTTCAATAAATGTGATAGGTAAATTGGGTTCCTGTATGATGAGCTAAGCCTGCAGAGAAGGTAACACCTGAACTTACTGGTCTGGAGACAAAATACAATATAAGGGAAGGTGTAACAACAGGCTTCTCTGATAAAAGAATGTCTGAGGTTGATAAATGAGGAGTTTGGTCTGACGAGAAGTTAAGGAGTTTTGAAGTATATTAGAAAGAAAATGGTATACCGAATGGTCTGTCACAGAAACAAAGAACCGAGAATCACATGTTCTCACTCCTAAGTGGACCTTGAACAACTATCGTAATACTATAAGAAAGGGTTTGGCAGCAGTGGGAAATTGCCAGGGAAGGGCGGGGGCGGGATTGGCAGTAGTGGGAAACTGCCAGGGGAGGGGAGCACACCTCATCAACAAGGGTGCCTATCTAATGAACATTTGTATACCTAACTCTGAACTGTACCCCACATATTTAAAATAAAATAAAAAAAGAGAATGGTAACAAAAATCATAAAAAGGCAGAAACCAAAAACATAAAGGCTTGAGTCTAAACATAAATTGATTAGAAACTTGTGCATCAAAGTTGATATATGCTTTATTCATAATAGCCAAAAACTGGAGGTAACAAATGTCTATCAACAGATGGATAGACAAGCACATTGTGATATGTCTATACAGTGAAATACTATTCAATGTACAAAGAAATTATCTAATAAAGCATGCAATGACTTCAATAAGACTAAAAGTAATTATGTTGAGTGAAATTAACCAAATACAAAAGATGGCATACTGTATGACTTCGTAGACATAAAGTAATAGGCAAATCTATAATTTCAGAAAGCAGATCTGTGGTTGTGAATGACAGGTGAGAGGTGTGAGGTAAAGGAAAGAGACAAATCCAAAGAGGTACAAGTAAACTTTTGGTGTTGATGAGTATGTTCATTATCTTGATTGCAGTGATGATTTCTTGGATGTACATTTGTGTCAAAACTCATCAAATTGCATAACTTTAAAAATGTGCAGTTTATTGTACATGAGTTAAGCTTCAATAAAGCTGAAAAGGTTTCTAGGCAATAGAGATGATTAAAATAATTTAAGCAGAAAAAATGGTATGTCCAGTTTTATATATTAGAAACTAATGATACACCCCTGGTTTCTAGTTTGGACAATGGAAACTAGGCAAATGGTGATGGCTATAAACTTATCCAGAAATGAAGCTAATTCAATGCATAAACACCTTTTTCTGTTAGGTTAATTTCTGATTTAACTATAAATAAGGCAACTACAGACTAGTTTTTGGACAGGCTTAATGCTTTCCAAAAATGAATTTGATGGGTTTATGCCTCTAGAAGTTGCTTTGGTTGTTCTCGTCTGTCACTGTGAAAATCATTACTTTCATTTGATCTCACAATTCAGAATACTATGCCTAGATCTAAACACTGTGCCTAGGAACTAAGGATTCATGTACATCTAAGGCACAGTTCAAGTCATAGAGGGCATTTTCCAGTTAGCTCATAAACATCCCTTCTTGTCTTAACAAGGGAGAACACTTGGAACTTTCATTGACTACTTACTAATTACATTATATGCCTTACATCCCTAATCTTTACAACTCTATTATGCGTGTACCTACATTATCTCTATTTTACAGAGGAGAAAACAAACTTAAAGATAATTCATATGGTTCTAGATCATGTCTAGGTAATGGTGACCCTATTTGAGCCCTACAATATGATTCTAAAGCTCATATAACTTTCCTTTTTTCCCCTGTATTTCTATGTCTCAACAATTTTCTTTAATAAATGATCGTTTGTGGGTATTGTAATGAAAAAACTTAATTAATGCATTTATATATTTGGCTTCTATGAATAAATGAAGAAAGTGATACCCAAAAAAGAAAAAAATGTTCATATCATAGGTGAATTAGAGCAGAACTGGCCTAGAAATTATGAATCCTGCCATGTTTTATCCAACTCATTTCTCTGTGCTTTGAACCAAGAGGAGTGCTGATGTTACGACCTGGCTGGTGCCTGCACAGAAGAGTAGAATGTTCGAAATCTCCTAAGTGATGCTGCCAAGCATGTCTGTTTGTTCACCACCTCTTTTACAAATAAATAAGCTGTCAGGTATTTTTGATGGTATGTTTTTGTTTACACAGGAAAGAATAAAATTTTAGACTGCTGTGAAATCAGGTATATAGATGTGTATAGATACCATCTATTCAATGCCTTTCTGTACATTTCTGTTCACACATGCAGTTCAAAATCAAAACCAGTTTACACTCTTCCTATTCATTCATTATAAAACTAAAGTGTGTTCTCTACTTACTCTGTTAAATCAAAAAATGTGTGAGGCTCTTTGCCTTTGAGTATATGGAAAGATAGAACTCTGAATACCTGGGTGTCATTTGCTAGTCTTAATTTAATGGCATATTTAACTGTTATTGACCCGCATGAAATCTGTTTGTCAAATTTTTGAAATCAGTTATTTACTAAGTTGGAGAGAAGTTTGGACTTTTCTTGGAATCTTGATGGCATTCTCACACTTAATAACACTACAACGGTTTAAAGTGAGGAAAATTCTAGTCTCATACAAATTTTTAAAAAGTTAGTTTCTGATAAAACTCCATGTTGAAAAAAGCAGTTCTCTTTATGAACTTGTATGCATAAACACCGGGATAAAATATAATGAAATTTTTAGTTTTTTAAATTTGGTGTTTCCTGTGGAATTGGAGATGATTTTAATTTTTTTATTTCTAATTTTCAGGGGTTTATTTTCTCCCTAACAGTATGTAGTACACATGTATTCTTTTAAGCTGAGGAGAGAGTCTGTCTCTACATTAGCTGTGAGAGTCCATGGCTCCGACTTGTTCTTTCCCCTCAGGCCTGTGGCTACCTCCAACGAAGCTTCCCACTCTGAGCTTTTTCTCTTTTCATTCTTGCAGAAATGGCTGTATAATAAAATCTTCTAGGGTGTTTTTTCTGGAGAAGGAGAAAAGAACATATTCCTAGTAGCCAATTGTGGAAAACATTGCACCAGCTGACTTAAAATACTGAATTTTATGAAAGGAAACCCCAGAATAACAAGGGAAGGTTTCATAAGGTTAAACACCTCATCGGAAATGTCATGGTTGTGGTGAAAACATGTGACTGACTTTTAAAAATTATCTTATCAGATCCTTAATTTACTATTATTAATTCCTAAGCCTCATAAATTATTATTATTATTATTATTTAGCTTTGAAATAGGATGCCATATTTGGTCACCCTTACAAACGGCTTTGAATCTGAAGATTCTGGCTGATGTGACATGCACAAGTAGTCTGATGTTTTATGTCTAAAGTGATGATTGGTTCTTTGTAAACTGGCGGTAGACATATTGAACTCATTTCTCCATAATATACATTTGCAAATTTGTTCTTGGGGAAAATATTGGATTCAATTTGACATGACTTTCTCTTCTCTCTCCCTTTCCAACTTTTGCTCAGACCCAAAGATATAAGAATATCTGGTAAAAGAATAATGCATTATTTTTGTAAACCATTTCCACAACTCATTTGGCTCACCCAGTATCCATATAAGAAGCATTGGAATAGTATTGATTTTCTTATTCCCAGGTGCTTAAATGAGGCCCAAGGATGCTGAATTACTTTCCTAAACTCACAAATTAAACTAGAGACAAGCCAAGAACTGCCAGCTCACATTTTTTTTTAACATTTAGTTTTCTACATTTTTCAACCATAAGTATTGAACCAAAATCTAATTTAGGTTGACTGAAAGAAGTAATTTCCATGTAACTGAATTATTTGCAACAGCTATGTCTTGAGATGTTTCTGGTTAAGGGAAGATACAAAGGAGCTAATGTTTATTGAACCCTCTAAATGCTTGTGGGTATTTTATATAATTCTTACAATAGTAGGTTGAGAGAATTGTTATGATGTCCATTTTACAGATGAGAAAACCATGAGGAAGTTTGACCTGCCTGAGGTCATGTAGCGTTTGAATGACAAGGATGAGAACAGATCCACATCATGCTCTGTGTCATTGCCTACAACATTTGGAAGACAATACCAGCAACTTTATTGAGCATGTTGAGATTGTCAGAGTTAAAAGGGGATGGATCAAGTTGTTTGCCACACCTTTTTATACTATACAGATCTCAAGTACTGCAACCTCATCTTTGCATAGTCAAATATTAATATAAGCGTTAGTGGAATTGAGGAAACTTACAGAAATTGCTGGAGAGGTACCTTGCCAAATCATCATTCCATTCATGGGCTTTCCAAATTGGAACTATTAAAATTCCAAAGAAATATTATTACTGGATGTTTTAATCAAAATGCCTGAATATCAAAGCCCTAAGCTATATTTTCTTTCTAGAATGTATGCACAGCATGGTGGGTCTGTGACTTCTATATGGTAAGTGCTCAATAAATGTTGATGGCTTAAATGAATGAACTTAATTTCCCTAAACTAGAAGAGAGAAAAATTAATATAGTACAAGTCAATCTATAGTAAATCTAATTGCTAAAGTCAAGAACCTTACTGACTATTGCACAAAAAGCCATTGTCAGACCTAAGCATGAACTTCTGACTTACATTCCCTGGCTATAACCATTAATCCAGAGTTCTTCTCTTTCTATTTTTTCACAAAATAGCTCATATGTAATAAATGGTCAATGTGGACAGCAACATGAATTAAGTAAAATGTCAGCTGTAAGCCTCACATAGCTTTCTTGGGAGAAAGGCAGATTCATATGCAAGATCATTCTGGGTCAGATCTCACTAACACTCTGGCCATTCATGCGTGTGTCATTGCTCCACAACCTGTACAGTTTCATTGCTGCATTGAGGGCACAATGAACAGGCTTCTGTTTCACGGGTAAGTTCCCAGGAGAAAATTGCATATTGTTCATAATGCAATGTTTGTTCCAGTAAATTTTTAAAAATATTTCTCTTTCTTCCCTCCCATAGCTCTCTTGCATGTCTGTGAGTTCCAGTAAGAATGTTTTATAGATCAGGTCATCATGTAGATCTTGCAGTCTTTTCTTGGATGAGAACCAAGATTTAAGTGTTATAACAATAAATATTGACATTTATTCATGAATTATGTAGTATAATCTCTTTAGGATATAAAAAAGGCTGAAATTATATTTTAATGCATGGCTAAAGACACAAAAACCAAGTTATAACAGCTATAGATCACTAATTCTTATTTTTCAAAATTATTTTTCAAAAATTTATAAATTAATGTTGAATTTATATATAGATTCAATTTATACTCATTCTTTAATTGAGAAATTGAACCATACCACAATATTTAGCATTTCCAATAACCAATATTTTGTTATAATTTGTCATATTATCTTAGCAGGCTCACATTTTATTAATTCATTTAGAAAACAATTTATTTATGACCCGGTATATAAAGACCATATACTAGATACATGGGCTCAAAGTTGATGCTGTTAAACTCTAAGACAAAAAATATATCTCATTCACTTAATACCTTTATTGTATAATTTGAGATTTAATAATATTTTGAAGTTTTGAAGTTTGTTACATTTTTCATTCATATGTATCTGCATAGTGTGTATGTACTTATAGATAGCAGCTTTTGGGGAAAAATCCTTTCATATAGCCTCGATATACATATGTTAGTCAAGAACAACAACAACAAAACAAGAGAAAAACAAACAATTGAAATAAAATTATTTTCACCGTTTTATGTTTGGGATAGAAATTTCACTTTGTTACTCTGAAATCTTGGAGAATATTTACACATCCAGATTTAAAACAAATTGGCTAGACAGGTACACAATAGACACTCAGATATATGAGACTATCTGATTAAAGAATTCATCTCTTTCTAATTGGGTGTATCTAAGACTAAAGCTCAAAATGCACTTTACATCATTAAAAATGTTTATCTGGCTAGACACAGTGGTGCACGCCTATAGTCCCAGCTCCTCGGGAGGCTGAGATGGGAGGATCACTTGAGCCTAGGAGTTCAAGACCAGCCTGTGCAACGTAGTGAGATCCCATCTCTAAATATCGATATAACATGTTTCTTGTTTTGTTTGTTTCTCTAAAATTTTATTTCAAAGTTATTCATCTCACTGATAAGTGTGTGATGACATGAGCCTTATAACATGTTTCTTTAAGGAGAATGACATGCTTAGGTGTGTATTTTAGAAAGATTGCTTGTTTCGGAATATAGAATGGGGTTGATCCAGCCTGAAAGCAAAGAGAAGGATGAAAAACTCACGTGGTAATCTAAGCCAGAAATGTCATTGGCTTGGACAAAGGAAGTGATCATTTGATTAGCAATGAGGAGACAAATTTAAGAAATAAAACTATTTCAGAGTCTTACCAGCACACAGAAAAACCCAAAATGTGTCATAGACCTCAATGTAAGAGCTAAAACTCATGAAACATGAAGAAGAGAAAATACAGTAAACTTCATAACCTTAGGTTAGGCAAAGTCTTCTTAGATATGATAACAAAAGCACAGGCAGCAAAAGAAAAAAAAAACAAATTAGATCATCAAAATGTTTAAAAATTTTGGCTTCAAAGGCCATTATCAAGAAGGTAAAAAACAATCCACAGAATGGGAGACAGTATTTTCAAAACACATATATGAAACTTGTCAATAGACTACATAAAGAACTCTTGTAAAGTAACAATAAAAAGTCAAATTATCCTATTTAATAATGGTCAAAAAATCTTTATAAACATTTTTCAAAGGAAGATATACAATGACCAATATGTACATGAAAACATACTGGACATTATATAGCCACTGGGAAAATGCAAATCACAACTACAATGAGATGTTATTTTATACCTACTAGGCTGCTTAGAATAAAATTTAAAAATCACAAGTGTTTGAGAGAATGTAAGAAATGGGACCCCTCACAGACTACTAATGGAAGTAAAATGGTTCAGCTACTTTAGAAAACAGCCTCGAAAGTTTAAAAATACAGCTGATATATGATCCATCAATTCCACTCCTAGGTGTGGATCCAACGGAAATGAAAACTTATATCAACACAGAAATTCATACAAAAGTGTGTATAAGGGTATTACTCATAATGGCCAAATAGTGAAAACAGTCTAAATTTCCATCAGCTGATCAGTGGTTAAATATCCACACAATGGAATGTTATTCAGCAATAAAAATTCGTGAATTACTGATAACTGCTACACTGTGCAGGAACTTAAAAATATTGGGTCGATGCATAAGTTCATAGCGTTTTTAGCTTGCCCATTGTAAATGTTGCATGGTGGTTGACTTTAGTCACAGTTCGTCACATTTGCCAATTCTCTCTCTTTTTTTGATTTTAAAGATGTGGAGTACAATTCAAGGTTAGGTATACAAATGTTCATTATGCAAGTACCCTTGATGAGGTGTGTCCTGGCAGTTTCCCTCAACTGCCAATCCTACCCCTCGTCCCCTGGCAATTTCCCACTACTGCCAATCCCTTTCTTATAGTATTATGATAATTGTTCAAGGTCCACTCATGAATGAGACCATATGGTACTCTATTCTTTGTTTCTGTGATAGATCACTTAGTATGATAGACTCTAAATCCATCCAAGTTGCTTTGAAGTCCATAAGCTTGTCCTCCTTTATGGCTGCATAATATTCCATTGTGTATATGTAACACGTTTTTTTAATCCAGTCCAGTTTCGATGGGCAGCACAGTTGGTTCCATGGTTCATTTGCCAATTCTTGGGTTGACTGACGTGGCTCACTGTGGACTAAAGCGTTTAAACCGTCTTCATCTATGCCCAATGGTTTTCCTGAATGTGGAGAATCACCCAGGTCAAAGTGACCTTCTTTGAAATGACAAAACCATTCTCTGGCCATGCTTTCCCCAATGCATTCTCCCTGGACACAGCACAGATGTTTTGAGCCACCTCAGCTAACTTTACTCCTCTGTTAAACTCAAGCAGAAGAATATGTCAGGAAGTGTTTGGGTTTTTTTTCCACTTGACACTCCATCTTCTTTAGTCCACAAATGACAATAACTTTCTTCAAATTGCAAAATGCAAGTTGTATTCACAAGCACATTATCATTCCAAATGACAAACAATAAACAAACTCCCAACACCACAGCGTTGCCATGCCAAAAAATAAATGCTATGAACTTATGCATCAACCTAATACTATGCTGAGTGAAAGAAATCAGTTACAAAAGACTACATATTGTATTATTCCATTTATATAAAATGTTCAGAACATAAACATTTGCAGAAACAGAAAATAAAATAGTGGCTGGCTTATACCAAGGACTTTAGGAAGAAATGGGGAATGACTGCTATTAGGTATAGTATTTTTTCTTGGGAATGATGAAAATGTTCTAACTTGATTGTGGTAATGGTTGCATAACTTTATAAATATATTTTAAAAATTGGTTTGTGCACTTTAAATGGGTAAATTCCATAATGTATGAAATGTATCTCAATAAAGTTATTATGTCAAAAAAAGATTTAGAAAGTAAATTGATGAGTTTTGATTATTGTTTAAATATGAAATAAGAATATGGAAAGAAAAAAAAACGGGGTTTTTGATTTGCTAGTGGGATAAATGGGGTGACAAGGAATATAGATAAAAAAGAATGTTCCCAGAAGACGATGAGGTCCTTTTGGGACACAGAAAATGACAGGAGATGGTGATGAATCCACATCACTGAAACTCAAGAGCAATGCCCAGGCTGGACGTAGTAAATTCAGGAAACAGGACTATACAGAGGGTGATTGAACTCATTGATGTGGTGAGGAAGGACAGAGCAGTAAAAGCCTGTGAAGTGCCAATATTTAGGGCCATGCTTGGGAAGAAGAATCAGCTAAAGGGACAGGCAATTTCTTGAATCAGAATATTTCTATAAGCTATTATATGTAATGTTTGTCTACAAAAAGCAAGACTTCAAGAAGTTTTATTTCATGAGTGTGCTTGGATAACCCAAGGCCTAATAATAGAGATGGAGGCCCTGTAATAACAAACAATACTTTTTTTTCTTTCTACAAGTGATGTCAATTTTTAGTAACTGTTGTTTTGGAATAAAAAGAGTTTTAGCAGGTAAAATTAAGATAATTTTAAAAGCTAATTTTCCTAATATCTAAAATTGATTCTTGGTCAACCTTCTCATTATATATATACATATGCACGCACACACACATATATATAGTCACTATGCCATAAACTCTTTGAATGAAAGAAGATATTTTATTTTTCTCCCCACAACCTTAGTATTCTGTATCTTTGAGAGGTAGTCTATAAACATATCTATTATATTTCCTAAAAACAGGTTAATTTTCAAAGGGAATCCAGTTATTCTAAGATTTTCTATTATTGGATAATTTAGATTGTTTCTATTATTACAGCTTATTGTTCACAGTAACTTCATTAAATGTTTATAATATGCTGCTTGGAATGCCCTGTTTTGCAAGATGAACTTACTGGAACTATTGACTTGGCAGCCAGTTGCTTTTTAAAACTAATGCACCAATGAGATAAGAATAATCAACTTAAATATTTACTTGAAACTTTTCCAAAATAATTACTTACAAGTCTCAACTGAGAATAACAAAATTTGAAGAACAACTACAGTTATACTTTGTTCTCACTGCTTCTTACTGAAGACGAAGAACAGAAAACACTAATATATTGGTTTTGATCACTGTAACAGTATTGTTTAGAATGTTTTAGAATATATGTCTTAAGCATTGGTGGGCATTTCTATTATATTATTTTCCAGAGAAAGTTTTGTTTTCGTTTTAGATATCAATGCTCAAAACTCCAAATGATAGCAACAATTATTTTCCAATAATTAGAATGAGGCATCCTAAAGTGATGGTCCCTGATGGATATTTATTAATAGATCATATGTTAAAAAATATAGTCAGGAATTTGCTAGTAATAGTACCTAAGAACATGAGTTTATTCATTTGAAATTGTAATTCAAATATCTCTTTTCCTTTGTCTAAAGAACATTCAACTGAATGATGTTTGTGTGTTATTATCATGCAGCTTACAGGACTAATAGTATTTAATGTTCCAAAAGTCTGATCTGGAATATTACTTGAAAACTTCACATTCTCCTCTTTTTCAACAATAAGAGAAACCTTGGAAAACATTGAAGGCATATGATGGAGAGGGGTCAAAACGAATGATTGCTACCATGAAAATATTGGCAAGAGATGGAACAATTTCCATTCTCTAAATAAAGCAACAGCATCTTTTTCACGGCCCAGCGTCTTTTAACCCCTTATCTCCAGGGGAAACATCATCAAAATCTGGTGAGTAGGAGTTTCATGGAAGAAGTGAGAGGAATACCATAGTCCTCGCCCTCCTATTTACAGCATGTATATGTGGGTGTTTGACTTTAAAAGGGGCACTCAGGGCTGGGGAGGACTCAGAGGATGAGGGAGTCCATTGACCATGAAGAGTTGGATTGGATCAGAGCAGAGTTCAGGGGAAGGAATGAAGAGCAGCTAGCTTTGATTTGACCACTGGCTTCAGGAAGGAGGAATTAGAGGGGTATTTGATACTTTCCTTTTGTTGTCTAGCCATAATCAGTAAGAGGAAACAGATTAGAGGCTCCTGTGCATTTGGTAGAAGGAACCTCAGTCTGGATGCTGCATCAGCCACCACAGTTGCAGTTCAATGCCAAGCAAATACTGCCCTGCGTTAACAATGAGTCAGGAGAAAGTTCAGCCGAGTAAAATGAATTTGCACCGTGTATGCTTTTGGATGCAGGAGGTATAAAAGAGTGAGGCTTCTAGGAATTTTTCTAAGACATGACAAATCTCTTCACATGTGACAGACTTCTCTATCAGCAGCCGTAACATATGCCATCTATATTTCCTAGATTGGTATACCTCTATTTTCATATTTATGACCATCTAAGTTAGTATTTAAAGCTTTTTCATGCAGCATTAAGGAAATCTTTGATCAGAAAGTTAACTTACAATTTACATAATGGAGTGTTTTCCTTTTGAAATATTTTGGAAATAAAAAGTGGGAAATAATTAAATATAGTCTTAATTATATTTAAATCCCACATTATATGGATGAATTTGAATATTTTTGTCTTTGCAGAATTTTATGATGTAACCAGAATTTTGTTTATAGTTACTTTTAGTTTCATTTTATGAGTTACATGAGGTATTTATGTTGAGAAGACAGGGCGATAATAGATAATCTAGATCTTTCTCTGTTCAATGTTCTCTTCAACACACCAGGCTAGCAGAGGCAGGATGTAAGCTGCTTTTGACCTTGAAGGGCATTGGTAATTAAATAGGAAATGGCTTTGTCAGAATTCTCATAGCACACACTGTTATCCTACCCCTAGTCTATTGAAGATGGCTTTTGCTTCCCAGCAAGGGAAGTACCTATTCCAGTTATACATGACCAGACAGACTACTCTTTTCATAAGACACCAGAAGAATGGTTTACTAGAAGGTAAAGATTTGCAATTGCCTAAGATCTCAGTAAATTAGATTCTTCTATTTTTTTATTGCTTTGCATTTGAGGAAGAATATTTTCACTTCTATGGCATCCATATCATTTTTTCCGTCTTCAAAGTGGGCCTTCACAGACTGAAGAAGTTCTTAGTCTCTTTTCTTGATGATGTTGGCTACTTGTTCTAAATTGATGGATTCCAATTTTTACGACCAACTCCAAAAACTAGGTAGCCAAATACATTCTAGTCAAGTGATACTAGACTCTATGGGAACTGATTTTGTGCATAGAATATCAAGAATTTTCCAGGATTACTGCTATTTATGAAATCTGAATTATTTGAACTCCATAGTGATTTGTAACCTTTCTCTAACAAGAGAATTTCTTAAGTATTTATAAAGCTAAAAGATTATAGAAACAGGAAAGTTATTTTCACCAAAGTTTCTGTCATTTTTCCCAATTCAGAGAACACAATATTTTCCAAGCCAATTAAACATTTAAAAATGGTTCAGAATAGAAAGCTGATTGAATTAATAAAATAAAATTATGGCTAAATCAATTAATGAATGATTGAAATCTTCTAAAATATATATTTTTAAACTGATTGAAGATGGGATGTCATCTTCACACATTTAGAAATGGAATGCCTACTATGTGCTAGGCTCCTAGAACACCACAGGGGGTCTGCCTTCAGGAAGTTCACAGAATGCAAAAGAATCAGAGCAATTTATTGTTGAGGTATTATAATAGAGATATATATAATACACAGTGCAGGGAACAATCCAACTGGATATAAAATTGGAACCAAGATATATTTTACAGAGAAGGCAATGGATAAATTTATAAAGGAGGAATAGTATTTGCTAATTGGGCAACAAAGTCAGTAGTATGCCTTGGTCAAAAGTGCACAGGGAGGTCTGGGTTAAACAATGGAATTAAAGATGAATCTAAGAAAAGAGGCAGGGTCTGCAGAGCATTAAAATAGGCTTGGGATTTATTCTTTAGGCATCAGAAAATGAATAAAGGATGTTGAATAAGAGAGTGACATGATCATTACGTCCATCATCTATTGGATAGATTTGCAGGTGTTTGAGAGACTGGTGGCAGGGAGATTAGTTATCAGAGTTGGTCAGAAATATAAAGATCTAAAATTAAAGAGTATCAATGAGAGTGAGTGAAACAGGAATGAGGGAAAAATATTAGGGTAGTCCTATGGAAGCTTCTAGACTAGGGTTGTCAGCAGTGGATTTGTGCATGAAGCAGTAGTGCATGATTTCTGATCTCTTGGATTACAGTTCTAACAGCTTACATCACACCGTGGAGATTTATCTAGTTGACATTGTTAAGCTGAGAATCTAACACTATAGCTATATACTTTAATATTTTCTGAAATAGCATCAAGTATTGATGGAACAAATGCAACTGTTATGTGAAGGTTATTAACTTTTGTTTAGAAAATGATTGACTGCATCAGGATTTTACCTTAGAGTTTCCTAAAGAGGACCTTGCCAGGGCATTGACTATAGATTTATTACACCATTGAAGTTTTATAAGAAGGAAACCACAAAAAGGAATTTCTTTATTAAAAATTGTGTATTTATTCTTACATGTTGAAACTTCAGTCACCTTCAAAGTACTCTCCATTTGATGCAATACACCTGTTGAGCTGCTTTTTCCACTGTTCAAAACAGTTTTTGAACCTGTCAATTTTGATGTTTTTTAGTGCCTTTGTCATTTTTTGTTTCACCTCTTCCACATCAACAAAATGTTTCCCTTTGCCAACTTTTTAAATCCAGGGAAACAAACCTCAACAACAACAACAACAAAAACAGTCACTCAAGGTGAGAGCGGGTGAATAGGGACTTCTCTTCATAAGGAGTCATGCCATTTTGGGTTCAAAACTGCTGAACACTCAGTGTTGTGTGGGCAGGTGCATTTTCATGGTGGAAGAACCAGTCATTTGTTTGCCGCTACTTGGTACATTTCCTCCACAGATCATGACACACAGCAATGCTAGCTAGTATACTGATGCCATTGGATATCTAAAATACTTACCTAGCATGGGAAGCCTATACTAAAAGGGGCCCACCCTCCAAAAAGATAATTCCATTTTTGGGGGGTCCCCCTTCTTATACATTATTCTCACTAATAAAGACTTTATCCAACACTACATTTAAAGACCACAATAATTCATTGTCAGAAAAAAGTATAATGTTAGACTATAGCTATAATTCAAAGTCATTTTTCTCCTTGAGGAAAAAATATATTGCTTTAAATGATATTTTCATATATGAGGAGATTTGTGTAGGAGTCAACAAATGGTTTTGAGCAATGTCCTGCTGTGGTAAGCAGCCTTTAAGAGGACCCTAAATGATCCTGGCTCCTGGTACTCATTTTTTTGTGCAATTTCTCCTCTTAAATGCATGATGAACCTAGTGAAAAGATCGTGGCAAAAGTGCAGGATGGAACTTTGGAGGTTAGGTTACAAACACATTATGACTTCTGTCTTACTTGCTTTCTCGAGCTTTCTCACTGACTTAGGAGCAAACCCAGCTGCCACATTTTGAGCTTCCTTATAAAGAGAAGTCATTATGACAAGAACCAGATGTCCAGCCAACAGTTAGTGAGGATATGAAGCCATCAACAGTCACATGAGAAAGCTGGGAAGTGGAACATCCCCCAGTCCAGAATTAAGATGACAATATTGATTGCAACCTTGTGAAAGACCCAGAGTCAAAGGCACTGGGCAAGGCCACATCTAGCTACCTGACTCACGAAACTGTGGTATAATGAATATTGTTTAGGGTAATTTGTCAGCGAACAATAAATATTAAATGAACCTACTCTTGTCTGTAACTTACTGTATTTTATTATTTAGCAAATAAAGGGGTATATAAATAGCAGATGTTTTAGTCTTTAGTCTTCAACTAACAAAAATATCATATCTTCATAAATATACTATTTTCTACCAAGAATTTTTCTCCAAGGAAAGACTAAATGTTCTAATATCTATCAATCATATACAATGCTTACTGTAAATGCCAAAGCAATGAAACAAACAGAACAACCACTAATCTATATTTGGACAATATGTCAAATATTATTATATAACATTTTTTAATCCTATAAAATTTTTAAATATGAAAATTTTCTGTTCTGACTCAATGTCCAACTTCCTTCCCACTCTACTATTTGTCATCTTAAAATTTGACAGTAAAAATAATTCAGGAAAATATTATTAAATACAGTACTACACATTTGAATGGGATTTCTTCCCTCCATTAGCAAACACCTTAAGTATGAATATCTTTTTATTTTCAGGGATTGCTTAGGCTCCATAACACGTACATAAACAATATGTATTTATTATCATTTCAAGTGGATATTTCTTGAAATATGACTTAGCTTATGCATTCTTAAAGAATTCCACCCAGCCGGGCTCAGTGGCTCAGCCTGTAATCCCGTGCTTTGGGAGGCTAAGGTGAGTGGATTGCCTGAGCCCACAGGTTTGAGACCTGCCTGGGCAACTTGGCGAGATCTCATCTCTACAATAAATCAAAAAAAAAAAAAATCAGCCAGGTGTGGTAGCACGTGCCTGTAATTCCAGCTACTTGGAAGACTGAGGCGGAAGGATCACCGGAGCCCAACAGGTAGAGGCTGCGGTAGCCCGGAGCAGCCACTGCACTCCAGTCTGTGTGACAGTGTGAGACTCCAACTCAAAAAAAAAAAAAAAAAAAGAATTCCACCCATATACAGTCATGTGTTGCATAACATGTTGGGCAACAATGGAATGCATATAAGACAGTGACCGCATAAGATTATAATGGGTATTTTATAATGTATTATTTCTCTACCTTTTCTATGGTTGGATATGTTTAAATACACAAATACTTTTGATTGTTTTCCATTTGCCTACAGCGTTCAGTACAGTAACATACTGTACAGGCTTGTAGCATAGAAGCAATAGGCTATACCATGTAACCTAGAATGTAGTAGGCTATACCTTCAGGGTTTGCATGAGTGCACTCTCTGGTATTTGTACAATGAAAACATCTGATGACACATTTCTCAGAACATATCCCTATTGTTAAGCAATATATGACTGTAATTAATTTAAGTTGGCTAGTATTCAGCTTGCAGTGTCATGCTCGTAAACTAGGGTGATGGCATAGCTGGATGCTTGGGCGTATACAATATTAACAACAGTCATATTTGCTGGCAGGATTAGAGATTGGCGACTATACTAACAAACTCAGTGAAAGTCATTTATTTGGGAATGGTTTCAAACTGCAGCAAGATCAGAGAAATAGTATAAATTGTCTTTTAAAATTTAGCATTCTGAAAATAAAAATAAGGCAGTTTTTTAAACAATTAGTAACATTTAGTACTGGAAAGAGATCCCTGAATGTTAGTATTAACAAAACAAATAAAAATAAACTGAAGAGTAGAAAAAAAATACTACTTATTTATATTCAAAGGGATATCCACTGTAAGTCTCAACTCAGGAATACAAGAGGCTTTCCTTATAGAATATTGCTAAAACTGTGAATTTGTTGTTCCAAGTAACTCTAATCAAGGAAACAGTGCATTATTTTAGGAACATGGCATTACCGACCCATTAATGGTAGGAAATCAGATTTATTGTACTTTTCAGTGTTTGTTATGGAATTTTGAGCTATAAATGTTTTTTATCCAATTTCCTAGTCATAAAATACATATACAGAGGATGCCAAAAAATGAATACACATTTTGAGAAAAGAAAAAACTGTATTAAAATTGTAACACTCAACTGGGCTCGGTGGCTCAGCCTGTAATCCCAGCACATTGGGAGGCTGAGGCAAGTGGATTGCCTGAGTCCACAGGTTTGAGACCAACCCAGGCAACTTGGTAAGACCTTGTCTCTACAATAAATCAAAAAATTAGCTGGATGTGGTAGCCTGTAGTTCCGACTCTTTGGAAGACTGAGGTGGAAGGATTGCTAGAGCCCAGTGGTTTGACACTGGAGTGGCCGTGAGTGTGCCACTGC
>CAUYQG010039525.1:0-20207 GCA_963574415.1 Tarsius wallacei | reverse complement strand
CTACCATGCCCGGCTAATTTTTTGATTTATTGTAGAGATGAGGTCTCGCCAAGTTGCCCAGGCGGGTCTCGAACCCGCGGGCTCAGGCAATCCACTCACCTCAGCCTCCCAAAGCGCGGGATTACAGGCTGAGCCACCGAGCCCGGCTGGTCTCATTATTTCAATGCTTTATTAACAAGCTACCCAAGTGCTTCTTATGCACTTTGAACATACTCATACACTTCAAACAAGGCGGGGATAATAGAGAATATCACAACACCTGCTCCAAATATTGAGGTGCTATCTGTGCCCCACCCACATCCTTTGGGCCTTAACCATGTCACTCAAGGCAGCCTGCTTTTCCTGTCAGTGTCGGCAGACATGGCTTCCCCTTGGGCTTTCCCCCAGGTTGTGGAAAAGCCCTGTTTTACACATGACAAGAAGTACCAGGGAATTAACTACTCCTGTAGTACCACCCATCCCAACCTTCAGTTATTAACCAAAGACCGATAGGATCTGGTATACAAAGGGGGATCCCGAAAACCCAGAATTTATGTATAAAAAATTGCGTATTTATCCATATGTGCTTAAACTTCAGTTACCTTCAAAGTACTCTTCATTTGATGCAATACATCTATCGAGATGCTGTTTCCATTGCTCAGAACAGTTTTTGAGCTCATCAATTTTGATGCCTTTCAATGCTTCTGCTGTTTTGTTGTTGTTGTTTCACCTCTTCCACATTAGCAAAACATTTCCTTTTGAGGACTTTGTTCATCTGAGGAAATAAAAAAAAATTTGCTCAGGGCAAGATCAGGTGACTAGGGAGGGTAAGGCATGGGAGTCATGTCATTTTTTGGTCAAAAACTGCTGAACCCTCAGTGTGGTGTGGGCAGGTACACTCACAAATCACTTACGAAATGGACAAATGTGTTGAAAAAAATCTAAAAACAAAAATTCACTGATGCTGAACGCAGTCTCTCATAACAACACTAGCTGGCACACTGATTAGCTGGCACTGGCCAATGGATTACTAGAATACTTACCTTGCAGGAGAAGCCTGTACTATAAGGGGTCAGTCATCCAAAAAATAATTTGGGTTTTTCTGGGGTCTTTCCTCAAATAAGTTCTCTAGTTTTTTGACTGTGTGAGTGGATGATTCTGAAGCTTGTGTTCTACACTGTTTTCCAGACAATCCCCATACGATTAAATTCCAGTCATCCATGGTGATAGCTATTTTAATATATCACCTTTTATTTGCTGCCTTCTCTTCCCTGTGTCACTCTTCTATTTTTATGTCAATTTCTCTTGTTTGTCCCCTTTATATTACTTGCATTGAATTCTTGTCTCTGGGTCTTCTGGTGGAAAAAACCCAAACCAGAAAACATTTAGCTAAATCGTCTTGAGTTGAAGCATTCACCACTGTATATTGGGTTATCATGTTTCTTTCCTCCTCCTTTCACTAATGAACTGTTAACCCATGGACTGATTTCATTCATATATTCAGGTGCTGATGTAGGAAACACATGTCAAATGCTATGCAGAAGTTGTTCTCTGGCCTTTCCTCAGCCCATTGAATCCAGCCATTCTTCATGATGAAGTGCAAAGAATATAGGATTATGAATTCAGTTGGACTAGGATTCAAATCCTGACTGTTCTGTGTACCAGTTTTGTGACCTTAGCAAGTCTCTAGGCATCTCTGGGCTTCCATGTTCTCATATATAAGATAAGAATAAAATCTACCTCAGGTATTTGGTGAAAGATTAAGAGAACATATATAAGATGCCTGACCCATAATAGGTTCCCAATAAATGTGTGTTTGTTTGTTCCCTTTCTTGCTCTGGTTTCATTGTTTCATGAAGGCTTTGTGATCACTGTAGCTCCTGATGACCTATTGTCCTGATGACCTTTATCTGAATTTTTTGACTCTTCTTATCATGCCCTTGATGCATATTCTTATGAAAAAATGACTATCAACACCTAACATTAACTAATGTCTAATTCCTCTCCACAACTAGGTTGTAGAGTCCTTATTTGCAAATATTTCTTCATTTATATTTTTTGGTATTATGCCTTACACATAGTAGGTACTTGAAAAATATTGATGTCGATTTGTTAATGCATCAGTGATCATTAGCAACCTGAAATTTAATTATCTATATCTGATCTTTGCATACTTGAGACTATAGCAAGACTGTAGAGTTGGCACCAGAGAAACTTCTTCTATGGGCCTGGTAAAGGCAACTTAAAACAAACATCTCATTTTCCCAAGAAGGGCTGAAATTTCCAGAAAGTTCAGGAATGACTGGTGTGAGGGTTTGCAAGATATGCTGTTGCAGAACTTCTTGCTGGGCATGAGTGCCATAGAAGGACTGAGTTCTGACTGGAACCTTTCCTCAAATGATATGGGTTTTTAGAGGACACAAAGAGTTTTGAGAATGTGGTAGCATCTGTACAAAACTGTAACTTGGTTTCTCTCTACTCACCCCTACACTGAAATGCGGTCTATAAATATTTACTTATTTTCCTGCTTCCACCCATCATGCTCAATCCCTATGTTATATTGTGGATATTTATTATTTAAGTTCTTTTGTATGTTAGTTTTTAAAAAACACATGTGACACCTTATACTTTTCTGGTTAGAGTTCTTTCTGCTTTCCCTAATAGATTATCTTTACAAAATAACTTTCATTGCATATATTTAAATTTAAAATGCTATTGCTTTATTTTATAAAGTCTGGTCTATTTGCAACTTTCCAACTTCGATTTATATTTTGTAATTTCTGGAGACACAACCAAACTGCAAATCTCCTTTGAATATCGGGGACAATCAAGTATTTAAATTATCATCAGTAGAATTATTACCAATATTATGAAAGATCTTTTTGATACTGCCTCCTTTGGAGTCCCCACTTAAAACTCAAGATAGCTTTAAAAAAATATTTCCCTTTTTCTCCACTATTTTCTTCTCCAGGCCCGATTTTTTTTTTTCTATTTGAAACTTTATTCCTATTGCCTGACATCCAAGTTAGACTTGGAGGAAGGATCACAATATCTGGGAGGCATGAGAGCTAATGACCCATGAACACTCAGCCACATTCATCTCCCTTTAGAGTTTGCACTGAGATAGGTAAAAGTATCCTTCAGCTAGGACATTTATTTCTGGTCCCCTACTTCAGAACCTTCCTGTCACAAAACCACTGAACCTGTTGTATTTTGTGGTTTCTGCAGTAAGCAGAGTCAGGCAAAGTGAATGGACTTCTCAAGGGTTTGCCTAAATTGTCTATAGGCCACTCAGAGGTAACAAAAAATATCATCCTGTTTAAATAAGATCCGGGGAGCTTTTAATGGGGGTGGAAGGACTGTGGATTTGGCACTGAGTATAACCACAGAGGTTGAGTAATATGAATAGCAGAGCTCTGAAGGAGATGAGCCTGGTTTCAATATCACACTCTGGCCTTTTAGTTCAGCAAAGTGCAGTATGTTCAGGTTCAGGAAAATGAGCTACAATCTGGGGAACATATGAAGAATGATCAGGGAGTGATTTATAATTCTCTTCTTGGCAATGAGGAAAGTGTTGGGTGAGGCTCAGTGTACAGAAGGAATCTATCTTGTCCTATTGTGGATTGTAATTTTGGTTTTTTAGCATTTAGATACCAAACTCAGGTGTCGAGTAAAATGACAGGCTCCATGTTCACTCAAACAAAGTTCTAGACCTTCCCTGAGTCACTTATTTCTAAAAGTTGTCTAGGCCAAAGAGCTTTGCCTAAATAAAGCTTGTGTAATTTTTTCTGCCCAATAATTATAAAGGTTTGTAAAATTCCAATCCAGCTGGAGTTGAGAGATTTAGCCACATTGTCTTGGGAAGTACTCTCCATACACTGGAGAGTACTGACACATTCTAATAAATAAAACTCCAGAAAAGATGAGATACACATTCCCAAAATGTTAAACTCTACTTCTGTGGTCACTAGAAAAAGAGCATCTATAAGACACCTTGATTTTTACCTCAATCACTGTGAAGAATCCAGGGTTTTTTTTTATTCTCTTTTTTTAAGTATAAAGATGTGGGGTACAATTCAGGGTTGGGTATACAAACGTTGATTATGTAGGTATCCTTGTTGATGAGGTATGCCCCTCCCTCCCTAGCAGTTTTCCTCAACTGCCAATCCCACCCCCCTCCCCTGACAGTTTCCTACTACTGCCAATCCCTTTCTTATAGTATTATAATTGTTCAAGATCCACTTATCAGTGAGAACATATGGTACTCTGTTCTTTGTTTCTGTGATAGATCACTGAGTATGATCAACTTTAAATCCATCCAAGTTGCTGCAGAGTTCGTATGTTTGTCCTTCTTTATGGCTGCATAATATTCCATTGTGTATATGTACCACATTTTTTTTATCCGGTTCAGCTTCGATGGGCAACATGGTTGGTTCCATGATTTTGCTATTGTGACTAGAGTTGCAACAAACATATGTGTGCAGGTATCTTTTTGTAGAATGATCTGAGTTCCTCTTGGTATATTCCGAATAGGGGAATTGCTGAGTCATAAGGAAGGTCAATTTCTAGTTCTTTCAGAAATTACCACACTGTCTTCTAAAGAGGCTGCACTAGTTTGCATTCCCTCCTGCAGTGTAGAAGGTTCCTTTTTTCTCCGCATCCTTGCCAGCATCTGTTGTTGTTTGTTTTATTAATGATGGCCATTCTTACTGGGGTTAGGTGGTATCTCAATGTGATTTTTATTTACATTTCTCTGATGATGAGTGAGGCTGAGCACTTTTTCATGTCTGTTGGCTGCCCATAAATCTTCTTTTGAGAAATGTCTATTCATGTCTTTTTCCCACTTTTTAGTGGGGTTGTTTTTTTTTTTTTCTTTTGGTGTGTTTGAGTTCCTTGTAGATCCTTGTAAACAATATATGCCAACTGTATATCCGACAGAGGCCTAACATCTAGGATCTACAAGGAACTCAAACAATGTATGCCAACTGTATATCTGACAAAGGCCTAACATCTAGAATCTACAAGGAACTCAAACGCACCGAAAGAAAGCTGTCTCCCTGCTCTCTTGATGGTTTTTTTTTGCTTCGCAGAAGCGCATTAGTTTGATGAGGTCCCACTTGTCTTTCTTATTTCTTAAGGTACGGGCATTTAGGTTTCTGAATAGGAACTGTTTGCCAGTTCCAATTTCCATAAGGGTGTCTCTTGCGTTTTCTAAGATTCTTATAGTTTGAGGTTTTACGTTTAGGTCTTTGATCTATTTAGAGTTAACTTTTGTGTATGGTGATAGGTAGGGGTCCTGTTTCAATCTTCTGCATGTGTTCAGCCAGTTTTCCCAGCACCATTTACTGAATAATTTCTCCTCTCCCCAGTGGTTGTTGTTGGAGGTTTTGTCAAAGAATCCAGGTATTTTTAGTTGATGGAGGAAGGAATTTACAAAATCAAGTCACCCTTTCCTCATAAAGAATAGCTTAGAAAAGAAGCAAATGATTTTAAAAGCCAAAGCATATTATCTGGGCTGTTCAAAAAGATTAAATTTGTAAGCCCCTGATCTTAGGGAAAATAGAGTTTACACTCACATTTTCCATTTTATCAACTTTTTAGTCATTTAATCCATTAGAGGAAACATTATTATTATTATTATTATTATTATTTTGTAATTTGGTGCATTTATTCAAGGAATTTGGTAAAATGATTGGATTCAAAACAAAGGAGAATGAATACAAATTTCCCTCAGACAGTTCTTCATAAAGATATCTGTTTACAACTTCCCAAGGCATTACAGTTATGGATATTTGTCTCAGACATTGATCCCTGGTGCCATAAACTAGTTCTGTCCCAGAAGTCTTTGTGTTTCTTCATGGTGATGGTGCTTCTGTTGTCTTCACATCCATATCTCGCTATCACTGGTACAATGTCCAGTCCCAACCTCGGTAATCAGTGCATCATCACCATTTTGAAGAATACAGAGTGGTTTTAATTTGTTTGAATGAGAACCTTGTGAGAAAATGTTCTGGATAAATCATGTTCCAGTATACAAGGAAATTAAAGAGAGGTTGTACACCATCTATCTCAAGTGGCTCATTTCCGAATCAAATAAGATAAACCTGGAAAAATATCTGGCACTCAGTAAATTCTCAACAAATATTGTTTGTCTCACCTTTTCACAGAGTTTTGGAGTCTTATATGCAATATTGTTGTTTAAGCCAAATTTCATTTGAGAATGATAATATTTAAGTGGGAAGAAATTTTGAAATACTGAAAAACTTGAAAAACTTTGAAAAACTTCTTTTTGTCTCATTAATAAAATAATGCATGTTTAGCATATAACTTTAGAAAAATACAAGAAAATATGAAAAGAAACATAAAAGTCACCCAGAGACAAACTATAGCTGACATTTTACTATACAGGCTTTTTGTTGTCCTTTTTAATTTTTATTTTTTAAACAAAATTGGTGTCACAATGTTCCATAGTCTGCCTTGTGTACTAATCAATATATCTTGAATATTTCCATGCAATTATTCTCCATATTTTTAACAAATCCATAGGCTACCATTTTGTGACCATATTATTAATTTATCTCCCATTTTAAAAAATTTAGGTTTTTAAAAAGTTTTTCTCAGTTGCAAATAGTAATCTGATAAAAACTTTTGTTCATAAATTATTGCTGATTATGTACTTAGAATAAGTCATCAGAAGTGGCATTTTAGGGCTAAAGGGTATATGTAAAATTATATGTAAGCATATATGTGTATATATGGTTTTTTTGTGATTAATAGATCCCCCTCAAAATGTTGTACCAATTCATATTCCTACTTGCAGCATATACAAATGCTCATTTCCTAAGAGAAGAAAACTTAAAAGCCAAGGAATCATGAAAGAGAATTCAATGGAGGGAAGAAAAATGCTGTAAAGCACATCAAACAGTGTTCTTTTCCTACCACACATTTGAGTCAGTGGGGGAAACACTGAAGGAGAGGAGACTAACCAGACATCTTCTATACATACCAAGTTCTGGAAAAATTCTTGAGTGGGAAAAATAAGCAGTATGTCGGAGGCTTGGTGCCTTAAGAGAGCTAGTAAGATGTCATGGCGCCAGAGCTGATGCGTGATTCTATGCATGCCATCACGTAGTTCCTTCCCTCCCTCTTACCCACCAAAAATGACAGGACTTAGACAGCTTACAGCTCTGGATAGATGGGAATGATGTTCCCCACACGGACAAAGGGAAATGGCTCAGACATGTGCATTCCCGAGGCCAGCTGAGTGGTATGGTCTTGGTAGATTCCTGTATGTTTGAATCAAGGTGGCCATGGCCGAGGGAGGGCTGTGGAGGGGAGATTGTTGCATAAGGTTAACTTGGACTTGCTCTTCTCTAGGTGTAGGATGCATAGTAGATTTTAGCAGGAAAAAAAAATGGTTTCCAGGCATATTGACTATCTTTTCATGTTGGTTTACTATATCATCTTTTTGAAATAATATTTCTTCAGATTGTTGAAAGGTACATGTTAGATGTCGTTTTTAAAGTTTAAGCATTAAAGAAGAGTATAAAAATCTCCCACAAACTCGTCTCCTAAAGATACAGTATCTTTTTTCCTTTATGACTTATTTACTTTCAGTCTTTCATTTCTTTTATACCCTTGTGTTTATTTTACATAAAGTCATATTGTACACAAAGTCCTATCTATGTCTTACTTTTTTTAGTAAATACAATATTGTAAACATTTAAATATTTTTATGTCATAAAACATTCTTTAAAATGTATTTAATTGATGCCTAATATTTCATTGTATTCATATGTGTTAAGTCATTCAAAATACCCTCATTGCTGAACATTAAATTTGCTTCCATTATTTTACTAATCCAGGTAATACAGTGGTGAACACTCCTAGCAGAAATCTTTGCTGAATTTCTGATAATCTCCCTAAGTTATGTTTTTCTAGAAGTATATATTTGTTATTTGTGAGAAAAGGAAACTTAATGACTAAAGCTAGTGTCAAAAAGCTTATTTTTCTTACTTTATTTATTTCCTGTCTGTGTGTTATAGGCCCATCATTTCTTTTTGGGTCTTACTTTTTTTGGTCCACTTGTTTTAAAATAATGGGTATGGTGCCCTCTCAGCTTCTCGCAGATTCTTCTGCCTCAGCTCTCCTGATTGGTATCTCCCACACCTATTCCCCATAGGTAAAACTTCTCTGTGGACTGGGGCTCCTTCCAGGACAACCATCTCTCTGATCCTCAAGTTTCACCCAACTGCCTCGTTGCATCCTGCTTGGATGCTGAGGCTGCTTCCGGAATGCAGTCTCTTCTCCCTCAGATCTTGTATTTGAGCCCAGCTTGGTTCACCTGCTTGTAATGGAAACCCAAAGGTGTGGGTCCCCAGAGCCTCCACAACTGCACTGCCTTCCAATCCTGCCCAGCACGAGACTCACACCTGCATTACATTTACTTAGAGGCTGAAAAGAAAAACACCCTAAACCATGTCCAGAGAGACAGTGATAGGAAAAACCATGGCACTGGTTTAAATTTATGAATTATTACTCTGGAAAATGAAACCAAAGGGAAGCAGGGCTACTGTGCATGCACTCAAAGCCCATGTGAAGGCCACGGGTTTTACTGGATTGAGTTTGAAGTTTGGTTTGAAGAGACGGAGTTACTATTTCAATTGACTGACCTTATGAAAGCGGTTTTATTCTTGGACCCCTTTCTACCCAACAGAAAATAGAAATTAATATTACCCACTCCATCACTATTGCAGTATACTCTGAAAACATAAAAATTCTTACTCAGTGTTCTATATTTCTCAGAGTATTGGGGGAGTTAATAGATGGCCATTATCCCTAGAACTGTAAGAGATAAATCTGGTGTTGCATTTGGCACTATTGACTAAATACATGACAATGACTTATTGTTGACATGAAAGCTTCTTTATGACATGAGGCATATCTAAAAGTACCATCTCCTTAATAGCTGGCTGTGTCCAGCTAGCATACATCAAACATCATCTGCTGCTCAGACCCTTGGCTTTACATTCTCTGTTCTTCAGCTTCCACTTTAGTTTTAGTTCCCTGCCAGGGTCATACAATGTCATAGCTCATTATTATTATTAGGATCATGAGCATAGGTTGTTCATTCCAACAAAGGTAGAAATATTTGTTTCCAAGCTGAAGTTTGTGAAATTATAATAACCAACTTTTGTTAAGGTCTTACAGAATGCAATAAACTGTGTTAAGAGTTCTACAGACATTATAACATACAATCCTCACAATCACCCTTTGAAATTAGGTACAATTCTTTTTGTAATTTTACAAATGAAAAAATTGAAGCCTCAAGGGGTAAGAAATTTGCTAGAGCTGAGACCATGCAAACACTGTAGAACTTTAGAGTTTGAACTTTTTAGCATATGGCAATTACTGCCTTCTGGAAAAAGTACTTTTTGTATGTAGTTTTCTACTATCCAATCAACCAAAAACTTAAACTATGAGAATGATTAATTTTAAAAAGACTGCTCAATTCTAGGTTGTTATTATCTTCCTTTCTTATGGGAGAAATTAAACTAGCTTGGGCTTTGTTGGGCTTGACAGCTTTTGTTTTGGCTTATAAAATGCTGCACATTTGGTATGGAAATTACCCAGGGAGTATGACTCTTAACCCGGACATGCTGTTTATGCTGGAGTCAGGGTTTTGGAACTGTAACCTCTCCTTTCATGTTTCAGAACTGATCTGTCTTTCTGTGGATTTTTTTTTTCTTCATTCACTAGAAATGTGTTCTTTCACATTCCTAAGACTTAAGAACAAACTCTGCCAGGTGAATTTAATTTATTACTCTGCTGACCACATCCCTATTCTCTTTCCTCCCCGTTTATTTTTAAAGGGGTAGCGTTCTACTGAAATGTTGGCATGACATTCTTTATAGAAAAATAATCTTTTACTTGATGCTTTAAAAAGTGTCCTTAAAAAAACCTAGTGGGTGTAAAAATAAATTGAAAATATCTATGTATATAATTCATATGATTTATGAGACTCAAATTTTATTCTTCTCTTTGCTAAAATGTTGAGGGTGAAAAGATTTATATCTCAATTAAAAATTATTATTAACGTATTTTTGGAAGTTCTGAAATATTTGTTTTCTTATATCCTCCACTAAAATAACTTGTGTCAATAGAGCTTCAGGATGGTACTCAGGGCCAGCACCCAGAGTGCACACAAGTCTGTGCTGCTGAGAAATCTGCTGGAGCCTGACAGCTCTCAGGGAATTTTCAAAGTCTCATGAAGTCCTATGCCTGAATAGAAAGCTGTCACACCTACCCAAGGAAAGGGGCTGAAGGACCACTGGGGGCAAGGAAAAGCTAAATGAGCAACTAAAGTCCAAACTTTATGTCAAGGGCAAGATCAGAGTCAGTTTAACCTACGATTATTAGCACTATAGGCATTTTTTTCTTTTCACTCTGTTAATCATCTATTCATTCACTTATCTCCTTCACAGATATTTGGTGCCCCTAGTAGATCAGTCTTCACTCTTCAATGTCTATGGGACTTACCTAAAGAGATTGTTAAAACACAAAATCTTTGGTTACTGCTAGGGATCATGACCCATTTGATTTGGGAAGTGCCCAACAATCTTCCTCTTAACAAGCTTTTAGGGCATTCTGATGCAGGTGGCCCTTTGCACGCCCTTTGAGAAACAGTTTTATAGCATCCCAGGCATAGGATGAAGCCCAAAACAGGATTATCAATGTGAAAAAGACCTGCTGTCTTCCTCAGGAAACTTTAGATTAAAAAGTTATAAACATTTTAATATTAGTAAGTAATAATAACAATAGCTACTATATGCCAAGCATTATTCTAGATTATATTTCCCAGGCCTGGTTCACTCTAAAAAATTAGCCTACCCCTTGTCTCCACTCCTGTATTATCTAATCAGGACTGTCCTGTTCTGTAAATTACAATTTGAGGCAACACAGTGTGAATATTGTGATATTGACACACCCAAGCTGGTTTAATGGGTATGATAGAAAAGGCATGTACATTTATTGAGTGCCTACTACATGCCATGGTCCACGTATTTTTAAAATTTAAACTTCAAAGCCCAGTGATTTATAAATTATCATCCCATTTTATCTTCAGTTTCCTCATATATAAAGAAGGGATAATAAGATGTCTTATCTTATAAAATTTAAAATGATTAATTAAAATAGATAATATAAAGTACCTAACACAGTGCTCAGCAGTAAACACTCAAAGAATATTAGCTACTATTATTTGCTTTCTTTTTTTTGAGTTGGGGTCTCATTCTGTTACCCAGACTGGAGTGCAGTGGCATGATAATGGGAGAATGACCTAGAAAAACTTTAGGGATGAAATAGCACTAGAATCAGGCTTTCAGGATGGGCAGAGTTTCAAGGACAGAAATAATGGGGAGAGTACTCCAATTTTTGCCTGAGCTATTTAACCTTACTGAAATTATGTCTATAATTTAAGAAAGCCCAAATCTCTCCAGACTTCAGACTTCAGAACTTCTGCCAAGACAAATTTCAGGCAGGTTAAAGAAAAATGTCCCTGAATTCCTTCAAGGTACACACGTGAAAGGCACAGGGAAAGCTTGTGTATTTGGGGTAGAAATGAAGGTTGGATGGCAAGATTGCTGGAGCAGATGGGATGCAGCATCCTCCAGAGGCAAGCCATGGCCACCCTCGCAGACCCTGAGAGTTAGCGTGAGCCTACAGAGGGCCATGGCTTGGTGGACATGGCTCCACTCCATGAGGTGAAGCGGAAGAATTTTGCTGCCATGAACCTTTCTAGAGGAAATTCAAAGGCTAAAAATGCAGCTCCAGAGCCCTTCGAGTTACACTACAGCGTGTAAATCTCTTATCGATGAATTGTCCCTCAGTGCTGATCCACCATGGAGACAAGTAAGAGCTCGCAGAAGTCCATGTTTCTCTGCCAGTACAATCAGGAGCCAAGTGAGTGAGAAAGAGCAGAGTCAAGGCTGAAAGCTACTCTGCTGGCTCCCGGACCCATACTCCCTCCCAGCCACTCTCCTGTCAGTCTCAGGTTTCTCTAGGGAGACTGGCAGGGAGCACTTTCACAGTCCTGGCCCCAAGGGAACACTAGAAGGAGAATTAGAAAATTCCTTCTTAAAAAATTAAGACAGGGTCTCATTTCGTCACCTAGGCTAGTTCACTGTACCTCAAACTCCTGGCCTCAAGCAATCTCGTTCTAGCCTTCTGAGTAGCAGGGACTAAGTGTACACACCACTACGTCTGGCTATTTATTGATTGATTTATTTGTAGATACAGGGCCTCACTATGTAGCCCAGGCTGATCTTGAACTTCTGGCTTCAAATGATCTCCCCACCTTGGCCTCCCAAAGCACTGGGATTACGAAAGTGATCCACCAAGCCCAGCCCAAGAAAATTCCCTTTTCAATCTCCTTAGAAATCCCACTTGCATCAGATCCCTCTATGAGAAAATTTCGTTCATGTTTCCCTCAATCTGAAGGTTCTTTAATTCAACCAGTTCATTCATTTACTCATCCATTCAACAAATGTCTATGAAGCACCTATCATGTGCCAAGCACTGCTCTGGTTTCCATGGAGGTAATAGTGAGGAAAGGAGACAGCAACCTTTACCTGCATTGTGCTGACATTTTAGGGGGTGGGGAGGGATAGTCTGTAAACAACACAAATGATTAAAAAATATGGCACTTTAAAAACAATAATTGCTAAGGGGAAAAACACTGAGGAAGAGATAGGCAGTTGGTGGATGGTGGGAGAGGAGATTCAATTAGGGGATGGGGCAGCCAGTGAAGGTATCCCCAAATAATGACACCTAGGAAAAGGCCATGCAGATACCCAGAAGAGTATCCCTGGCAAAGTAGTCAAGCAAAGGCCTGGGGAGGAGTGGATAGGGGCACACCAGAAGGCCAGAATGACCAAGAGAAGGAGCATGGGAAGGTGTGGGAGACGAGGTCTGAAAGGGAACAAAGAGAGTGCAGATGGTGGCTTTCACCTGTGTGACACTGTCACTGGGGAGTTTGGAGCAGAAGAGCAACTTGGTATGTCCTAAGTTTTAACAGGATCACTTTCATCATTGTATAGAGAAGGGAACACTGGTCAAAGCCGGAGGTCAGCTAGAAAGCTGTTGGGATTTCCCACAGTTATTGACTTGACCATAGCTATTTGGTATTTGCTGTTATTTTTGAGGCCCTCTAAATGCTAATGCTGGTCCTGTAACCTTTCTTTCATAGGCTCCGTAACTTCTCTCTCTGAATCACATGCATGAAACAAACCTCACTATTTATTTCCACTGCTGAATGTTCCTGCTGATCCTGAACAATGGCATCTCTGACACAAAGACCTGCAGGTGATGCTGAGTCGATAGGGTGGCAAATAGCTCTTACTGCTTCTCTTAACACCCATTCCGGCCCCCTTCACATGCATCTTCCTGTAATTCAGAGGCTGGAAAAGTGGGAAGTAGAATGATATTTTCCAGACCTCCTTGTGGCTATAGTTTCTTAGGTGATTTGAGTTCCTCCAGACATATATACCACTGCAAGGCTTGGTCAAGTAGGGAAAGGTGAGATCTTCTGGAAAGCAGGATGCTAGAGGGGCAATGGGTTTCTGAGATGAGCTGACATTCTACTGTCACTGGTGCCAAGTGGTGTGCACCAAAGTAATGGTAGAGGGGTATCAACATTATTTCCCCAGATCACACCATCCTTGACCTGTACACTTCCAAGTTTGGTCCCTTGTCTCACTTAGGAATTCTGTAAGTTTCTGACAGCCTGTAATAAACCCTTTTTGATTCAATGAGTCCAATATGGCTGCAGAAGATCCATCCATCTAACCTTATTTTGGGCTTCAGAAGAGAGGAGGTAGCAAAAGGGATTTTATCTGTGTTCTGTCTCCCTTCTAAAGTGACTTCTTGAAAATCACTCACAAAGAGCTCACTTCTCACTGGCCATAAAATCTTGGTCACACAGCCACAACTACTTGCAAGGAAGCTGGGAAATGTGGAGTTTTTGCTGGATACTTTTCCATCTCAATAATAAAGAATTTCTGTTAGTAAGGAAAGGGGAAATGAATATTGAGTAGGCAGTTGGCAGTCCCTGACACAAGAGGTAAAAATTATTTTAGGGCACTTGACACATATTGCTAAATTGCTTTTTATAAATGTTTACACTCTCATCATCATAGAAAATGAAAAATAAACCATGGGGAAAGATTAAATGTACATATCCCAATGTTTAGTGCAGCCATAAAATTGTCTCTTTATACCAACAAACTTTTCAACAAATATTTGAGTGCCTAGAAAATGGGAAGAAAGCATGGGGCAAAACAGGTAAAGAGCCCTGGCCTCAAGCAAATCTGGTTGTAAAATATGCCACTTAAGGATTGTGTTACCATTTATTTGGAATCCTTAGGATTGGCCAGTTAGATATTCATTGTTGGCCAAGATGATGATTTGGGTTATAGAGTGGCGATCTGAAGCCTTAGACTTTTGACTAGAGTGTTCACAGCTGCCGACGGCACTGAGAATTTGAATTTGTTACAATGACGTCAAATAAAGTTCAAAAATATGTTAGCATGTAGACTACTTATCTCACTATTCTCCAAGATGTGCAACGAAAAATCAATCTCATCTAAGTAAGTGATACAGTTAAGAGGTTAAAAGCTGGGATAGGAGGAATAGGTAGGGGATGAGGCAGTGTTTCTGAAAACACAGAAGATGAGAGAGTTGGGGGGACCCTGAGTGCTGCGTGATCATGAGGTGTCAGTTGTCACGCGGTGGGGGCAGTGGCAGGAGGTGAATCATGGTAAGGAGTGGGACAGATCACGACACTGTATTCGAAAATGCAATTTTATTCTGCTGGCAGAGGAAACCATTAAAAACCTCAGAGCAGAGATGTTATGTTATCAAAACAAATGGAAGGAGGGAGACAAAGCTACCCTAGCACAGTACACACATATTGGCACCCCGTGAGCACATATTGAAGTATTGGCTATAACATAATAATTATTATTTCTTGATTGCAAGCATCATTCTGGCAGCAGTGTGGAGGATGGGCAGAGAAGTGAGATTAATAAAGAAGATTTTGGACAGTTGACAATAGTTGTGAAGAGAAGGAGATAGAAAAAAAGATATCTGGGAAGGAAACTCAGGACTTGCTGAGAGATAAGGTAGAATCTGGAACTCCTGGGTGCCTGGGTGTATGATGGGCTTGGTCACTGATAAAGGACAGTGGGCAAGGGAACACTTGGTAGGGAATGACAAGGTGTCCTTAGGACAACCAGATCTTTGTCCCTCTGTGCCTCTCTTTTCTACCAATCTAAATGTTTATATTATGCCATTTCAAGGGACTCGCTGCTTCTATTTAAAGAAGGCCAGGTGCAGTGGCTCACACCATTAATTGTAGCACTTTGGGAGGTAGAGGTAGGCAGGTTGCTTGAAGCCAGAAGTTCAAGCCCAGCCTGGGCAACATGGTGAGACCTTGTCTCTACAAAAAAAAAAAATTACTCTGGTGTGGTGGCACACACCTGTAGTCCCAGCTACTTGGGAGGCTGAGGTGGGAGGACCACCTGAGCTCAGGAGGTTGAGGCTGCTGTGAGCCACAATCATCATGATAATGCCACTGCATAGCAGCCTGGGTGACAGAATAAGACCTTGGTTCAAAAAAAAAAGAAGAAAAATAAAAGTGTGACCAAGACTGCAGATGATTTGCTAGGGCTGGATTCAGTATCTCTGTTGGACCCACATGAGGAGCAAGATAACCTGTCACCTTCTGGGCTTTGAAACCTCCTAGCTAATGTGCTGGAGGAAGCAGGGCATTTGCTCAGGCTGGTTGCCACATGAAGACACCCACCAAAAACAAATCTATGCTTTTAATTCTTCATTTGTTCTTGTCCAGAGTGGAAGATAGAGGAGGGGAATCACTGTGAGGCCTGCTCTCTTGTCTCAGGGGAGAGAGTGAGGAGGGCCTTATGGAGCTCTGCGTGCCCACCTGGACCATTTAAATTAAGAGATGAGCAAGGTACCAAATGCACAAGGGCACGCTGCCTGTGCGACTAGTTCACAGGAAGGCTTCTGGTCGGGGCAGCTTCTCCGTGGAGTAAAATCCTTGTGATTCACTTCCCTCATGAACACACACAATGTTTGCAAGTTGTTTTGTAAAAGCAGGGAGACTTTATAAATTAAATAGACATTGTGAGATTCTGTTTTACTAATACTCTTTTTTTTTTTTTTTGAGGTTGGGACTCACTGTGTTGCCCAGCTGGAGTACAGTGGCATGATCATAGCTCACCACAGCCCTCCTGGACTCAGGTGATCCTCCTGCCTTAGCCTCTTAACTGGGACTACAGGCACAGGCAATCCTACCCTGCTATTTTTTTTATTTTTGTAGAGGCAGGTTCTTGCTGTTTTGCCCAGGCTGATCTCGAACTCCTGGGCTCGAGGGATCCTCTGCCTCAGTCTCCCAAAATGCTGGGACTGCAGGTGTGAGCCACCATGTCTGGCTACACCTATTTATTATGAGGCCTAGCGCAATTGCTTTCAGGCCTTGAGCTTGTTTGTAATGAACTTTTTATGTCCTTCTTTCTTATTATATAGTGACATCATGAGAGAGTAACAAATATGTTTTATAAATTTTATACACTCCAGTGTTGCAAAAACAGTGAGTGAATTAAAAAAATGAATGAATGAAATAACCCAGCACAGGGGTTCAATGATAGATCAGAGAGAAGATTGGATATTAAGGAGGGACCCACCCTTCCCATTGTCTTGACTATCCTACTGCCTGAGTTTGTAGAGGGAGCTGATAACAACTGACTCCCAGGAAAAGAACCCTTGTTCATAGAAATGCAAGGGCCTCTTGAGAGGAGGCAAGGGACCTTCTAAGTTGCTGACTTTTTCTGTCCTTATAATTTACTAAACAGAGGACAGCATCACAAGGTATCCTCATTGAGAATGGAAGATAACTGTGTGGGAGAAAACAGGATAAAGAGATTCCTTTGCAGAAAAAGCAGAGCTCTGTGGGCCGGGAAATTCTTCTACTTAAGAGTCATATGCTCTGGAATGTGCAAGGGGAAACAGTCTCAGTAGGGTCTTGACTCAGCAAGGCCTGGAATTGATGCTCGAGGCTGTTCTGCAAGGTCCTGGGGCATTTAGGTTCGCAGCGGTCTGAGCCCAATTGCACACGCCGGCATGTATCAGTACAAGCCTTAAATCAGAACCACCCGTTGCACCTCCACCCCTCTCTCTGGCTCTGAGCCCTGCTCCCAACTGCCCTCCTTCACTGAAGGCTCATTAAGGCCTTTCCCAGTGCAAAGACACTGCGTTTGGGGGACTGGTGGAGTGTTTGATATTTTCCACTCTGCGTGTCAAGGGCATTTACAGTCGGCGTCAGAATGTTATGTCGGTCTGAGGAGGCACTTTGAAGTGTTTGTGGTAGCGGCCACATGTGCAGGCAAGATGTGCCTCCCCCCGATCCCTGGATCCCTGAGGTTCCTGCTCAGTTCTTTCCCAGCATCATGTGACAATGAACAACACCACTTAACTCTTTACTTCTTGGTGCAATAGCTGGTTATTGTGACCATCATTCTTAGTATTGTTTTGAAAAGGCACTCCATCCTTCTCCTATGTCCTGGCTTTGGAGATGGTTTGGAGGTCTCTCTCTTTGCCTTCTGGTCACCACTGATTGGGATCTTTTGTGGCTGTTTTGCTAACACTCTACATGAGCTTAAGTGTAGAAATATATTTCCAAATCGTGCACGCAAAGTGAATGCATACCTCTCAATACTCTGCAGATGGTGGAAGCAGTGTGGTTCTCAACACATTTCTATCATCTCAGAGTCAGTTCAGAGGTGGCTGGCCGCTCCCACTCTTTATCAACCCCAGTCTGTGATGTTCAGCCACCACTGATAGAGGAAGGCCCCAAGAGGATTGTTTTCTTTTTTTTTCACTTTACTAAATGATAATTTACAGGCGGCCCTTCAAATGCCATTCAGTCTATTCCATGCCTGTCTGCAGTCCTGAAACCCTGAACTAAAAAGAAAAGAAGAAAAAAACAATAAAATATATAAGACTTTTAGAAGAAATGTTATAAGCTGACCTGATGATAAGAAGGACTGAGATTGATAATCTCCAATGCACCTTTGCACTCTGAGGTTCTGCAATGCTTAGCTCTCGAATAGTCTGGGAACATCTTGCACTTGGCATGATGGGCCGGGGTGGAGGTATAGGGCTTCTCTCAGAGACAATGGGCATCGATCTCTCTGGGGATCACTTTTTGCTCACAAAGAGCTTGGCAATCCAGTGAAGAACAAAGACTTTATTTATTTATTTATTTTAATCTTTATTTTAAAGACACAGGGTACAATTCAGGGTTAGGTATACAAATGTTCATTATGCAAATACCCTTGTTAATGAGGTGTGTTCCCCCCCTTCCCCAGGCAGATTCCCACTATTGCCAATCCCACTTCCCCACCCCTTCCCGGCAGTTTCCCACTATTGCCAATCATTCTCTTATAGTATTACGATAATTATTCAAAGTCCGCTTATGAGAAGAGCATGTGATACTTAGTTCTTTGTTTCTGTGAAAGATCACTCAATATTATAGACTCTAAGTCCATTTAGGTTGCTGTGAAGTGCATGATTTTGTTCTTCTTTATGGCTGCGTAATATTCCATCATGTATATGTACCACATTTTTTTTTAATCCAGTCCTCTTTTGATGGGCAGCACAGTTGGCTCGATGTTCTTACTACTGTGAACAATGCTGCGATAAACATACGTATGCAGTTATCTTTTTTATAGAGTGATTTGAATTCTTCTGTGTATATTCTCAGTAGGGGAATTGTGGGGTCATATGGAAAGTCGATTTTTAGAACTTTTAGGATTCTACACACTGTTTTCCACAAAGGCTGTACTAGTTTACACCACTAACAGTGTAGAAGTGCTCCCTTTTCACCACATACTCTCCAGCATCTGTTGTTTTTTGAGTTATTGATGATAGCCATCCTGACTGGAGTTAGATAGTATCTCAGTGTAGTTTTAATTTGCATTTCTTTGATGACTAGTGAGGCTGAGCATTTTTTCATGTATCTGTTGGCTGCGCCTACGTCTTCTTTTGAGAACTGTCTATTTGTAATTTTGCCCACTTTGTAATAGAGTGTTTTTTTCTTTTTGGGACGTTTGAGTTCCTTGCAGATGTTAGGCCTTTGTCAGACATACAGTTTGAAAATATTTTTTCCCATTCTGTGGTCTGTCTCCCCATCCTCTTGATTGTTTCTTTGGCTTTGCAGAAGCTTGTCAGTTTGATAAGGTCCCACTTGTCTATCTTATCTCTTATGGCATGGGAACTTGGGATTTTGATCAGGAATTGGTTGCCAGTTCCAATTTCCATAAGGGTGTCTCCTGCATTTTCTAAGGTTCTTATAGTTTGAGGTTTTACATTTAGGTCTTTGATCCATTTAGAGATGATTTTTGTGTATGGTGATAGGTAGGGATCTTGTTTTAATCTTCTGCATGTGGTCAGCCAGTTTTCCCAGCACCATTTACTGAATAGGTTCTCCTCTCCCCAGTGGTTGTTGATGGAGGCTTTGTTGAAGTTGAGTTGGTTAAGAAATTGAGGTTTTGCTTCTGAAATTTCTATCCTGTTCCATTGGTCTATGTACCTGTTCTTATACCAGGCTGTTTTTATTATTGTAACTTTATAGTAGAGTTTAAAGTCTGGGAGTGTGATACCGCCCAATTTGTTTTGTTGTTGCTGTTGTTTTTGTTTTTGTTTTGTTTTGTTTTTTTGCTGAGGATTGTTTTGGAGATTCATGGTCATTTATGTTTCCACATGAATTCCTGTATTGTCATTTCCAGGTTTGAGAAGAATATTGCTGGCAATTTAATGAGTATTGCGTTAAATCTGTAGATCACCTTGGGTAAGATGGACAGCTTAACAATATTGTTTCTTCCACTCCATGAGCATGGAATATTTTTCCATTTGCTTGTGTCTTCTTTGATTTCTTTGAGCAGTGTTTTGTAGTTTTCATTGTAAAGGTCTTTCACGTCTCTGGTTAGGAAGATGTCAAGGTATTTGATTTTTTTTTCTGGCTATTGTGAATAGGATTGTGCTTTTTATTTGGGTTTCTGTTTGTTTGTTGGTGGTGTATAGAAATGTGACCATCTTTTGCACATTGATTTTATACCCTGAGACTTTGCCAAAGTGTTTTATCAGTGCCA
>CAUYQG010039523.1:0-33353 GCA_963574415.1 Tarsius wallacei | reverse complement strand
AAAAAAGAAGGGTGTTGGTGCCTCAACTCTGTTTTTGCTCAGTAATACAATCAAACAAGTTTGTTTCCAAGTGACCCATTGAGCTGTGTAAGCATTTTTGTGTATTTCTAATAAAACATATTTGTATTATTTGTCATTCATACCATCCATCCATTCCACACTATCTTCTGTATTAGGTAGTCCAATAGAAATATACCCGTTTTGTTCTAAAAAAAAATAAAAAATAAAAAATAAAAAAAAAAACAATGTAGTTTGTTGAATTGATCCCAAGTTAGCTTCTATGGTATATAAAATGTCTGCTCCTATATAGCTTTGCAGCCCCCCTTATGTTGTTATTGTCATAAATTACATATTTAAATTTGTAGACTCATTAACATAGATTTATAATTATTATGTGGTGCATTGTATTTTAAATCATATAGGGAAAAAGAGGAGGTACAAGCCAGAAATACAATAATACTGACTTTTATATTTACCTATGTAGTTCCCTTTACCAAAGTTTTTTATTTCTTCAAATGCCTTCAACTTACTGTCTTACTGTGCACTTTCATTTCCACCCAAAGGACGCCCTTTAGCATTTCTTACAGGGTAAGTCTAATGGCAACAAACTCCCTCAGTTTTTGCTTACCTGGGAATGTTTTAATACCTCCTTTACTTTTGAAGAATAGTTTTGCTTGATGTAGAATCCCCATCCCTTCCCCACTCTCCCCCTGCCCCCAGCACTTTGAAAATGTCATTACGCTGCTTTCTGGCCGCCATTGTTTCTGATGACAAATTGACTGGTAATCTTATAGAGGCCCCTTGTATATAATGAATCACTTGCTTTGAAGATTCTCTCTTTATCTTTGGATTCTGACAATTTGATTATAAATGTGATTGTTTATTATGGTGTGGGAGGTTATCCTACTCAGAGTTTATTAAGCTTCTTAGATATGTAGATTTATATATTTAAGCAGATTGGGACATTTTGACCATTCAAATGTCTTTCTACCTCTTTCTCATGTTGGTATGCCTAATGTTGTCTAATAGGTCCTTTGAGCTTTGTTCATTTTTCTTTATTCTTTTTTCATTGTGCTTATCAAACTGGGTAATTTCGATTGTCCTATCTTAGAGTTGACTGCTTCTTTCATCTGCCTGTTTAAATTAGCTATTGAATTGCTCTATGCTTATTTTAGCTCTTGCACTCTCATTTACAGTTTTAAAATTTGGTTTACAGCCGGGCTCGGTGGCTCAGCCTGTAATCCCGCGCCTTTGGGAGGCTGAGGTGAGTGGATTGCCTGAGGCAGCGGGTTCGAGACCCGCCTGGGCAAGCGAGACCTCATCTCTACAACAAATCAAAAAAAATTAGCCGGGCGTGGTAGTGCGCGCCTGTAGTTCCAGCTACTTGGAAGGCTGAGGCGGAAGGATCGCCAGAGCCCAGCAGGTCAAGGATGCAGTGGCCGGGAGCGGCCACTGCACTCCAGTCTGGGCGACAGAGTGAGACACCAACTCAAAATAAAATAAAATAAAATAAAATAAACTTTGGTTTAATATATAATTTCTATTTCTTTATTTATGTCCTTTACCTGTTCATAGACTGTTTTGTTTTTTTTTTAGTTCTTTATCTTTGGTTCCCTTTAGTTCTTTGAACAAATTTAGGCTGGTTGGTATGAACAGTTATAGTATTTAATACATTATATTAAATATTTATAAATTTAAACTCTATCTCTAGTAATTTCTGTGTCTGAGCTTCCTCTAGCATGGTTTTTGTCAATTTAATTATCTTTCATGTGAATGGACCATACTTTCTTGTTTCTTTGTGTGAATATACTTTTTGTTGAAAATTGGATATTTTGAGTATTATACTGTGGTGACTCTGTAAATCCGATTCTCTACTCTCCCTAGGGTTTGCCATTGTTGATTTTTAAAGGACAGCAGTCTTTTTGTTTGTTTGTTTTTAGTGACTTCTCCAAACTATTTTTCCAAAGGCCATGTTCTTTGTTTTATATAGTCACTGAGGTCTCTGTTCCATTATCTCAGTGGTCAGTTAGTGACCTGACAGAGATTTCCTTAAACGCCTAGAGCTAAAAAGAAAAATAAAAACAGCCCTGTTGGTCTTTGCAGATTGGCTGTGGTACACCTTAAACTCTGCCTTAGCCTTCACTTCCTACTTGCATGAAGCCAAAAGATCATCCACAGATCCAAGTGTATGATCCATTCAGTTCTTTTCTGAGCATTTATCTGGCTTTGAGCCTGTGTGATGTACCCCAGTATGCAAGGTAGCTCTTCAGAGTATTTATTTCTTTTCCAGTCCCTCTCAAGAATATTTCTCTTCACTTTCCTCCTTCTGTCTGATCCTGTCTGCTGCTTGCCTAGTCCTCCATTTTTTTTGCCCCAGGCAGCTATAGGTAGTATATGTCTTTACATGCTTTCACCATTTCTTTTGACATTACTCACCTTCCTGCCGGATTTTGCTCTGTCCATTTGTTTCTCTATTTTTCTTTCTCATTTCCCTTTCACTAGCATCTTCCTTTAAAGATGACAAATGATTCTAGTCTCACTCATCTAAAAAGAAAATTATCTCTGACCAATTTTTCTCTTCTCCAAAAAGTTGTCTACATGTTCTCTCTCCTCTTCAACTTCCTTTTGCCCACAAACCCCTGCATTCTGATTTATACGAACATTCTGCTTCCTAAAGACCAACAACTTCTCAATTGCTCTGTGCAGAGAGTGTTTTTCATCAACTCCTTGCATGTTTCTGAAGCATTGTTCATCGTTAACCTATCCTTTCTTCCCAGAACGTTGGTTCCATTTGACTTCCATGACATTTCCTGTTTTATGTTTCCTGATATTTATAAATCTTTTGATTCTTCCTGACATTTATGATTCTCTCTTTTTTGGGCTTGTCTCCATCCATTCATTCTTTAACTTCTTAAACTCCAGGGTCCCCCAAGCCTTATTCCTCCACCATGGTCTTTGTTACACTCTCTCTAGGTGATCTCTTCCACACTCACTCATTGTTTCAGCATCATTTATAAATTGATAACTCCCAAATCTCTTTCTCTAGAACTCTTATTTTCTTCTCCAAAAAGGGGATTCATATACCTACTAGATGGATAAATAAATAAACATCTTGCATTTACCAAAACAAAACCTAAACTGTTTCTTCCTCCTATATTTTCCATCTCAGATGGTAGCACCACCTGTCACTAGGTTAGAAATTGGGTTTCATTCTGAATTCCTTCCTGTCCTTCATTATCAATACCCAAGGAGTCACTCAGTCTTGGATATTTCTCAGGTTGGTCTGGTCTTCTCTACCCTCATCACAAATGTCCCAGTTCAAGCCCACATCATTCTCTCTTAGACCACCATGTTATCATTCTCAGCAGTGTCTCTTGCTCAGTGCTATCCTTCCTCAGTGACCAAAGAGATAATCCTTAAATGCAAATATAATCACATCTGTCCTGCTTTCAGGTCTTCTGTGGCTGCCCATCTCCTGCAACTTCTTCATTGCTCAGGTCCCTAAACAGCTCATCAGTTGACACCTTCTGCCTCTAATTTTATGTTCCAGCAACTGTGGACGGCAGCCATCCCCCGGAATTGGCCAGGCCTTTTCTCACCTCTGTGCCTTCCCACCCTCTCCCACTCCATAACACCTACTTACATTGTCCTTGAAGCCCTCCCTGGCTCCATCCTCAAGGTCATTGCTCTGTGCTTCTGGGACACATTGAGCCTATTCTGATGGTTGCATCCTTACACTGTTCTGCAGTGGTCTGTCTCCATGACTTTTTCTTTTACTGAATTGGAAGCTCCTTGTATTCATCAGCTGACACCATCCCTGCCACATTGTTAATCCTTAGTCAAAATTAGTAGAACAAATGCATGAATAGATGAAAATGATGTACAGGTTCTTTTTTTTTCCTCACCGTGGGAAAAAATTGGCAAGAGAGAAGTTAGAAGCAATAACTAGAAACAATTATGAAAAACATTTAAAATAAAAACATTTCACTGCTGGTTAATCTGATTTTTAAAAGTCATGGTATTTAAATCATTTTTTGGAGTAGCATTTAGACTTTATGGAATCCTAAATTAGGAGATCATAAGAGGTCATCTGTCTCAACAATTCGTTTTGACAGTACAATAATTAAAAATAAAAGATGGTCATTTTAAAAGACACTTTTAAGAAATAGTTGCATATATCTCAAACCATCCCTGGACAATGAGCTTTATAATATCTGGACCTGCTGAACTAAAACTGCTCAACCCAAATACTAAAATAAGCTCAAAGGAAAGGAGTAGAGAGGTTTAATGTGAAGAGGTGGTGTTGCCTAGTAACCTACAGGCAGCGCCTGGGATAGGCTGCTCCTGTCTGACATCCCAGGTAGCCAGGAGCAAGGAACCTTACTTCTCAAGGTTCTGATATTGCCTTCTCTCTCTTTTTAAAGAGTACTACCCTTAAACACATAGGCAAAAGTCACTAAGTTCGAATCCTTCTATTTCTAATTGTTCTCAGTCTATAGAGTAAATAAGAGTCACCTGGGGACTTGTTTAAGCCATAGATTGCTGGGTCCCATCTCAAGAGTTTCTGATTCCGTAGATCTGGTTTGGGGTCTAGAAGTTTATTTCTGACAAGGACCCCAGGTGATGTTGGGGATGCTGGTCTGAAAAACACATTTTGAAAATTACTGTTCCATGTTATCTCTGAGATCAGCCACAATGACCTACATAACCATCTTCCGAATGCAATTAAATGGGATTTACGGCAATGCTTTCATGTCTCTCAAATACTCAAATAAGTGTAGCATTGCAAGATATAAATCATCACTTTTTTTGAGCTGCTTTATTTTTATTTTGCTCTCAGTTTAGTTTTGTTTCTCTGGTCTTGGATCCTTTAAAGATAGATCAAAGGGTTATTGTGTTACAGTTAATGAAAGAATCACAAATGTGTAATGCTAAGTAATAGGGCACATTTTCAGGCTTCAGACATGGCCTCTCTGTGCATCGTGACCAGTGGTCTAGGAGCATATGACTTTTAAACAAGCAAATTTCCTAAAAAATATGAAAGTGAATGTTTTAAAGTGAAATAATTTTTAAAATGGGAAGTTTGTTTTCACCTTTTCTAAAGGAAAAAGAAGACAGTAAAAAGATGAGTGTTCAGATTGCTGTTAGAAAGCAGCGTGGATCCCCCATGTCCCAGGGGATCAGATGCCACATAAACCCCAGATATGGCTGTGTACAGGCAGGCACCCTTTGTTCACACTTCAAGCCAACTTCAAAGCAGGCCTCTGTTCTTTCTTTTGTTCCCCAAAGAGGAGATGCCAACCTGAGGCAGGAGTGAACGATGTAAATTTCACAGACTGTGAGAGGGTTTACGTTGCATACCACTCAGCATTTCACGCCAAAAATTCCCTATTAGTCATCTGCTCCCAAGTTTCTTTGCTTGGCTTCAGGCTACAGAGCCTTGCTCTCTCTCCCTGCCTGCAACCAAGTGGAAATCATTGCCACCATTTCCTTTGCGATGCTAAACAGTTTAGCTCAGTCTGTGTGCTCTCTCAAGTTCAGCCACCAGCTGGCCCAGGCTCAAAGAAGACTCAGGAAAGCACATTATCAAAGCAGGTCACTTGCAGAGGGATTTTATCAGTAAGGGTCCTGGCAGGAACAGATGGAACACTCCAATGGGTAATTTGAGAAGAATTTAATTGAGGGGCCACTTAAAGGCACAGATAGGGTTTAGGGGAAACAATTCAAGGGCTAGGATCAGTGGACTGACTGACTCTCCTGTAGTAGGAAGAATGCTAAGATGACCTCTAATGAGTTACACCCTTGTATAATCTCCTGCCCTTAAATATGAGTGGAACTTGTGATTTGTTTCTAGTCCACAGGATATGGCAGAGGTGGAGGGATATTACTCTTGCGATTAAGTTCCATTATGGAAGACTCCGTCTTAGCAGACTAGAGGGATTCTCTTGTTGGCCTTGGAGAAGTGAGCTGCCGTGTTGTGAGAGGGTCATGTAGCATGGAACCATGGGTAACTTCTAAGAGCTGAGAGTAGCCCTTGACTGACAGTCAGCAAGAAAGCGGGGACCTCTGTCCAACCACTGCAAGAAATTGAATTCTGCCAATAACCATGAAAGCTTAGAAGAGAAATTCAAGTTCCAGAAAGGAATGCAGTCTGGCCAATGCCTAAGTTACAGCCTTGTGTGACCCTGAGCTAAAGACGCAGCTCAGCCAGGTCCAAACTCCTGACCCACAGAAATCATGTGTGTTGTTTTAAGCCACTGAGTTTGTAGTAATTCGTTACGCAGCAATAGATAGCTATTACATACCCCTAAGATTCCAAATCCTGATGAGGCTAAGGGAGGGAATAATTACAAGTACTCAAAGAAAGGGCAGCGTGACCAGAGCTGTGGCCCTGGGGCACAGCCAACCTGTGGCAGCCTGAGGTAGGGACATCTGGGGAGTGAGGACCCTGACCTCACACTCACCCTGTCCTCTGGCTCTCTGTCAGTGCTCCCATTAGTGAGCTCAGCCAGGGACAGCTGGGAAGGGGCCAGTTGATACAGCCCCCTGGGTCAGCTTCTCAGAGCATAGAGCAGGATGCAGATGGCTGGACCTCAGATTTGGAGGCCAGGCGGAATATACATCTAGCACCAGTGTCTTCTCAAACCAGCTATAAGAAAACAAAAGTTTTCCTTCAAATAAATTCAATGATTGATAGCAGCGCAGAACAAAAATATGTTGTACTCGAATGGACACCCTAAATACCCTGACTTGATCAGTATGTATTATATACATGTAACTAGACTTCATATGCACCCCATGCGTTTACACAAATTTTTTAAAAAGAAAAAAGAGTTGCCTTCATATTGTACCTATATAAATGGACAGCAAAAGGGAAAACAAGTGATACTTGAGGTTTGGGTTTCCATGGTGGAACTAACTAAAAGAATCCTAAAAAACTAAAATGACTCTCTGCTTTTTCCCTTGATTAGTAAGCTCATCAAAGCATATCTTTACATAAGTTGCTTTACTCCAGAGGCCCTTATACTGTAATTACACTTCAGGCCCCATTATTTTTTTAAGGTGTAGAAAGAGACAATTCACATAATAAGGCTGGCCGTAAGTCAGATAGCTCTGTAGTTTCTGGGTAAATGAGATGGTCTCTGAGAGCAATTTCACTGTTAGTTTTTCCTAGTCATTCCTTAAAAGATGCAATTCATTCACTGCCTTGATAAGAAATGGATTTGTTTGAATACCCTGTGTCTTATTTTATGGTCATAGAATTGAGGATCTGTATTAGTTTGCTAGGACAAAGTACCACCAACTGGGGGTTTAAACAACATAAATGTATTGTCTTACAGTTCTGGAGGCCAGAAGTCCAAGATCAGGGCGTTGGCAGGGTTGATTTTGTTTAAGGACTTAAGCATATTGGACGAGAGCCCAATCTGATGAGCTCATCATAACTGGATTATCTGCAAATACCTTATTTCCAAATAAGGTCACATTCACAGATATTGGGAGTTAGGACCTGAAATCTTTTTGGAAGGGACACAATTCAACCCATAACAGGACCCAATACTAACCTACAGTTTAAGACAAATTCTAGTTCTTACTAGTCAACTTGAAGACCCCAATAAATATTCATTCATTGCCAGGAAGATGCAAAATGGTGCAGGCTCTTTGGAAAACAGTTTAGCAGTCCCTTAAACATGTAAACATACACCCACCATACAAGCTAGCCGTTTCACTCCTAGGAGAAATAAAACATGTCTACACAAGGACTCATACACCCATGTTTACAGCATTATTCCTAATAGCTCCAAACTGGAAACAACCCAAATATCTGTTACTGTGAATGAATAATCAATATGTGTTATATCTATATAATGGAATATTACTCAACCATAAAAAGGAACAAACTAATGACACATGCTATGATATGGATGAATCTTGAACACATATGTTAAGTAGAAGAGGCCCGATACCAAGACCACACACTGTATCATTCCATTTATATGAAATGTCCAGGAAAGGCACACCAATGGAGACAGAAAGTAGACACATGATTGCCCAGGCCTAGGTGCAGGAAATGTTCAGAACCTGAATTGTGCTGATGGTTGGTTACACAGCTCAGTGCATTTACTAAAAGTCATTTAATTGTACCTTACAAATGAGTTAATTTTATTGTTTATAAATTATATCTCAATAAAGTTGCTTTAAAAAAAACCTCTCAGTGTCCTTAAGGTAAAAATCAAACCATTTTACATTTATAGAATGTTCTTCAGCAGCCTGTTAAATATACCAAAGTCCATTTATATGTTCAGATATGGAACTATATCCAAGATAAAGAGATAAGTGAAAAGAAAAACAAGCAGGGTTTGGGACCATATGTATTTGCTGATATGTGCATAGAAATGTTTTTGGAAGGTGACACAAGAAACTGATAACAGTGGTTTCCCCTAGAAACTGGGAATAGGATGAGGACTTTTCCCTGCAAATCATTTTGTAGCTTTTGAATTTAGTGCCATGTATATGTATTTACCTCTTTGAAAATATGAGTAATTAAACATTTTTTAAAGTATCAGTACTACACAAGCCACAATTATACACTCAACATTGGAGATGACCTTCCAGAAAATAAAAATCATGGCTTTTTGCCCCCATGGACAAGACTGTCATTTAATAAGCAATCCTTCCAAATCTGAAATTCATCCTCATGCACTAAGAATGACTTAATTCACTTCTCCCAATGAGTCTGTTTCTACAAGGGGTGCATAGTTTTTAATTACATGGCTATGTTCAAATCAGAAATTCTGTGTCTTTCTATCGTCCTGTCCACTTTATAAAGAAAAATTGGGAAGCATTCTTCCATGCAAACTGTCCCAGGGAAAGCAACTATGTAAACATTAAATTATTAAAATAACAAATGTGCTTAGAAGGCCATATTCTTATATTTATACTATTTTTGTAGCACTTGCTAAGCTACAAAGGGAACTATCTTACACTACAAGGTCTGACAATTAAGTTCGTGAGCTCATCATAGAAAAAGTGCTACATACCTCATTGCTAAATATCACCATGGGCACCTCTGAAGTATTCCCCTTGGGAAGCTATACGCTGATGCCAGTGCCTAGTCTACCCACCAAAGCAATTTTGGAACTCTTTTTTTGGAATGGCCATTGGAACTGTTGTCCTACTATCCTTGATGTCCTGAGTGTCGTCATCAAAATGTCTTCCTTTCAATATTTTCTTTACCTTCGGGTGAAGAAAAAAGTCACTGGGGCTCAGATCAAGTGAGTAGGGAGGGTGTTCCAATACAGTTATTTGTTTACTGGCTAAAAACTCCCTCAAGGACAGTGCTGTGTGAGCTGGTGCATTGTTGTGATGTAAGAGCTCCTTCGGGACCATTTCTGCACACACTTTTCTCATGCCAAGATTTTCAGTTAAGATTTTCCTAACTGTTTCTCCATCGATGTGTATTTGGTCTGCTATGTTTCTCATAGTCAGCCAGCAATTTTGACACATAACTCGATGAGTTTTTTTCAATATTTTCATTAGTTCTGCTTGTTACTGGTTGTCCTGACTTCTCTTCATTAGTGTTGCTTTCTCTCCCTGCAGAAAAATGCTTATCTGTACGCTGTTGCTTTTTTTCATGGTATTATCCCCATAAACTTGGACTAACATGTCCCTGATTTTACTCCCACTCTTGCCAAGTTTAACAAGAAATTTAATATTTGTTCATTGCTCTAATTCAAGCTCTGAATTTCTCGTAACGGCACACAGAAACGTGCAGCAACAATAATGAACGTCATTCAGCAAGACACTGCCACACATCAACACGAACACAGCTATGAGACACTGATGTACTAAGGTTACGAAACCTTACTGAGTTCTCTGTACAGTGCTGCCAACATAATTGCATAGTGGCAAGTTCACAAGCTTAATTGTCTGACCTCGTACTTGCTTTCTCTTTTAATAGTGTAGGTAGTTGTATAGGATGCTTATGTTACTATTTATGGATCTCTCTTTATTGTTTTCTCTTTTTTTTTTTTTTTTGAGTTGGAGTTCTCACCCTGTCACCCAGGCTGGAGTGCAGTGGCCCACTCACAGACACTGCATCCTCGACCTGCTGGTGATCCTTCAGCCTCAGCCTTCCAGGTAGCTGGAACTACAGGCATGTGCCACCATGCCTGGCTAATTTTTTGATTGATTGTAGAGATGAGGTCTTGCAAAGTTGCCCAAGCTGGTCTCTAACCCATGGGCTCAGGCAATCCTCTCACCTCGGCCTCCCAAAGTGCTGGGATTATAGATGTGAGGCACCTTATCAGCTCTCTTTATTGTTTTCTAATGGTGGAGTACAAATTGAGGCTAAGGTCATTTTTTACCTAAGTACAGTAAAATAGAACCACAGAAGAGATTCCTATAATCAAGCAGCTGATTTCTAAAGAAAACAAGCAAAACTTAACAGCCTTTTCTCAGGATACTTTAGAGACCCAAAACATCAGTCATTAACTCTTTCCTGTCCTTTCTACCGGGCTTTCTATCAGGTCCTGGTTGCTGTATGCTCTCATACAAAATGAGCTCTATGCTGTCGAGCTCCTCTGAAGCTCTGTTCTAGAGTCATTCAGCCCCTTATGGCCCAAGAAAACTCACAAGCATCACATTTGGGAAACTGTCTTGCCACGTCCAGATTCTCATCACATCTGGCCAGTCAGCCAAGCAATCAAAAGACGTTCGGGTCTTTGCACGAAGCTGTGGTAGTGTGTAAACAGAGATTTTTTGGTTGGCTTGGTGGAGGAGGGGGCAGCAGAAGGAGATCATTATTTCCTCCAAAATATATTTCTTCAATTTAGTGATTTCAAAATGGCATCGTTATTCAAATTACTTGTAGCCAAAGGAAAGAAAGGAAAGCAAGGGATCCCCATTCGTGACAAGCATTCCTGCTGTTCTCAAGCAAGCCTATTTCCAAAGCAGGTTGCATACAAATTGATCCAGCCTCTCCGTGCCCCGGTTACATTTACTAGGGCATTATTAATTTGCTTCATAGCGAGCTGTCACACAATTCTTATATGCAGCCCCCTAAAAGCAAAGATGCTATAACTGTGCTTTCAACTTCATTTCAGAGAACATGGGAAAAATGGAGACAGTTGATAAGGACATCTCATTAAGGTGTGTCCTCAAAATTCCTTTTTAAGCAGCTTTCAACCTTCTTTGAATTCATGCTAAAATTAAATGTTCCTCTGAAGAATTTGATGTATCTGAATACATAAATGTGCATGTGTGTGAATCTAATCATCTACTTTTGTATAAAATAAAGCATATTGATAGCATTCACATTACCTGCAGAAATAACCTGGCAAAATTGTTTTAGAGTAAATTCTTCCCCCAGCTTTTTTTCTAATACTTCCTGCTGTAAGTATATTTGGTTACTGGTTTCTAGTCCTTATCCCAATCGTGTATAACTCTTAGCAGTATCCATCTAGAGAAATGGGGAGGGGGGTGTTGGACTGTTTAGTCAAAAGAGCAATTAGATGCACATGTAGACTTTTCTTGTTCTTTGACTCCCAAACTTCACATTTTTTATTCTAATGTAACTCTTTTTCTTTAGTAGACCGCAGAATAATAACACCAAGGAGGAAAATGAGAGTTCAATCTGATTCTTATTCCTAACAGAAAATTATAATGCTTAATGTAATCATGTATAATAATAAATTATACACGCTTTTCTATAATATAGTGAATAATTTAGTGCTTCAAATATTTCTGTATATTAGTTGAGAGCATTATTCTAAACCCCAAAGTAATATGATTTAAAGCTGCCACAGCTCTCTGCAGTTCACAAAGCAAGTTCACACGCTATTTTATTTGAGTCTCTCAATAACCACTTACATACACATTCCCATTTCACAGATGAGGAAAATGTGGCTCAGAAAGTTCCCATAAATTGCCTAGAATCAGCCAGCTGATAACTGGCAAGGTCATGACGGAATGTTTTAGCTTCCTCACTGACTTCTTCTTAGACCTGAAAAAGAAATTCACACTCAGATGAGAGTTGCTAATTGTGACTCAGTGTATAACCCTTGCTAGGGTATTTTTGTTTTAAAAGAAGATCAAGTCAATAACCTAATGAATCCTCTCTAACTGTGGATTTTCAGGCACTAGGTCAAACAGTGGTTGAAAAGTAAAAATAGTAACAGTTATTATCTTTTAGTATTTTCCCTCGGGCTGCTCTGTACATGTAGGTCATTGACTCTTTACAGTCTCTCTAGGGCAGGTGTTGTAATGACCATTTCTCAAATGCAGGAGCGGAGGGACTGAGGGAGGTTAGTCTCTTTTTCAAGGTCATGCTCTTGGTGAAGGGAAGAGCAAGGACTCCCCCAGGTGTGACTGATTCTAGGCCTAGGCTCTTTCAACGAAATTAGTCAGCTCTGAGGCTACCTTTCCAGTCTGGGGGAGAGATGCTTTATTTTTCTTTCTTTCTTTTTTTGAGTTGGAGTCTTAACTCTGTCGCCCAGGCTGGAGTGCAGTGGCACGCTCATGGCCACCCCAGCATTGACCTGCTGGGCTTCGGCGATCCTGCCGCCTCAGCCTTCCAAGCAGCTGGAACTACAGGTGCGCACTACCACACCCAGCTCATTTTTTATTTATTGTAGAGACGAGCTCTTGTCAAGTGACCCAACTGGTCTCGAGCCCGCAGGTTTAGGCAATCCACTCGCCTCGGCCTCCCAAAGTGCTGGGATTACAGGCTGAGCCACCGAACCTGGCCGCTTTTTTTTTCTTCAGGGACAAGGTCTCGCTACACTGCCCAGGTTGGTCTCCAACTCCTGGGCTCAAGCAATTCTCCCATCTCAGCTTCCCAAAGTGCTGGGATCACAGGCATGAGCCACCACACCCGCCTGAGAGGTGCTTGTTTGTTTTTATTTGCCACCAGCAATGATACATGATGTAAAGATCATGAGACTTGGAATCAGGAGCTGTGAATAAGAATCCCAGACCCCTGCTAATACATTTTTCTGTAGAAGGTGGAGTTAATCTTTCCTCATCCTAGCTCCCAACTTCCTCCTCAACAAACAGGGATTCCTCTCATCACTCCTCAGCAACTGAGAAGGGGCATTGGGGCACTCATCAAAAAATATTTTTGTACCTGCATAATGAACATTTGTATACCTAACCCTAAATGGTACCCCGCATCTTCAACATTAAAAATTTTTTTAAAAAAGAAAATATAAAGTACAAAATATAGCTAATTTTCATAAATTTATAATTTAAAAAATTTTTCAAAATATTGTGACAAACCAATCTACTGTTATTTACTATTTTATAAATTTCTGGGCCAGGTACAGTGGCTCATGCCTGTAATCCCAGCATTTTGGGAGGCTGAAGTGGGAGGATCGCTTGAGCCCAAGAGTTGGAGGCTGCAGTGAGCTATGGTTGCACCACTGCACTCCAGCCTGGGTGACAGAACAAGACCCTGTTTCTAAAAAAGAAAAAAAAAAAATCAAGCATGCTAAATTTTTTTCTTTGGTATCCCTCCCCAACTTTTTTTGTAGATACCTATATAAGGATGTTATTATTAAATAGTTTCCGTGTCAGAAAGAAAGTGTTCCATCCCATGATCTTTATTCATGGCTTTAAGCTGCTTTTAAGAAATTATTTTCTTTTCAACAGTTTCAGAGAACATTGGATTCTATTTTTGGAAATTTGTTGTCACTCAGCTCTTAAATGGAGGCAGAAGCATTAGCATTCATAATCTTTTCCTTTGCTGTTAATCACTAACACCCTATCTGAAACATTAGGTCTCTAGGTCAAGGGTGTCTGTGGGCACGTCATTGACCCTTCCCTTGGCCATGGGTTAAGGGAGAGCTCCATCAGGGGGAGAGAGGGAACAAAGAACACATTGTAGGTAACAAAGCCCATTAGTGTCCTATTGTTTTTGACAAATTATCTCTAATTTCCTGGCTTAAAATATAAATTTCATATCCTATGTTTGGAGGTCAAAAGACCTAAAATTGGCTAGACATGGTGGCTCACGTCTATAATCCCAGCACTTTGAGAGGCCTAGGTAAGAGGATTGCAGGAGATTGAGACCAGCCTGGGTAATACAGCGAGACTTTGTCTCTACAAAAAAATAAAATAAAAAATTAGCTGGATGTGGTAGCACACACGTATAGTCCCAGCTACTTGGGAGGCTGGGGTGGAAGGATTGCCTAAGAGCCCTAGAGGTTGAGGCTGTGGTGAGCTGTGATTGTGCTATTGCACTTCGGCCTGGGTGACAGAGTGAGACCCAAAGTAAAAAAAAAAAAGAAAGAAAGAAAGAAAGAAAGGAAAGGAAAAGACGTCAAGGTGTGGGCTGAGCTGTATTCTTTTCTGGAGGTTCTAGGAGAGCATCCTTTCTTGCCTTTTTGAGCTACTAGAGGACTGCCTGAATTCCTTAATCTGTGGTTCTCTTCCATTTTCAAAGTCAGTGATGGTCTAATGATCTAGGCACTAGAAACACAGCAATTGGCTGGGTGTGGTGGCTCAGCTTATAATCCCAGCATTTTGGGAGACCGAGGTGAGAGGATCGCATGAGCCTGGGGGTTCAAGACCAGCCTGGGAAACTTGGTGAGACCTCATCTCTACAATAAATCACACAAAAAAACTAGCTGGGCGTGGTGTTGTGTGTCTATAGTTTCAGCTACTTGGAAGGCTGTGGCAGAAGGATGACCTAAACCCAGCAGGTCAAGGCTGCGGTGGCCATGAACATGCCACTTCACTCTAGCCTGGGCGACAAGAGTGAGACTCCAACTCAAAAAAAGAAAAAAACACAGCAATGAACAACAAAAGCCCCATCTTAAAGACTGTATGTCCCAGTGTAAAAAGGGAAAGACAAACCACCCAATAAAAAATGTATACATCAGGGTGGTACTAATGCTGTATTTGTCTCCTGGGACTGCTATAACAAAGTACCACAAACTTGGGTGGCTTTAAACAACAGAAATGTATTCTCTCACAGTTCTGGAGGCTGGAAGTCTGAAATCAATGTGTCAGTAGGGCCATATTTCCTCTGAAGGCTCCATGGAAGAATCCTTTCTTGCCTCTTTCTAGTTTCTGGTGGTTGCCTGCAGTCTTTGGCATTGGTTGGCTTGCAGCTGTATCACTTCAGTCTCTGTTTCTGTGGTCACATGGGGTTCTCCATTTGCGCCCTCTCCTCTTCTTAGAAAGGCATCTGTCATGTTGGACTTAGGGCCACTCAAATCCGGTATCCTCTCATCTTACCTAATTACTTCTATGAAAACCCTGTCTATAAAGAAGGTCACATTCCAAGGTTCCACGTGGACATAATTCTGGAGGGACACTATTCAACCCATTACAAATGCAGCAAAGGAAAATAAAGCAGAGTGAGGCGAGAAAGATTGGTATTAGCGCCATTTACGTAGGGAGGTGGCATCTGCAATGTGGCCTGAATGAAAGGAGAGAAGGAGCCAGGTCACTGATCCTGGAGAGAACACCAGGAGGAACAGCACAGCACCACAGAGAACTCCAGAGGCAGGGCCTATTTGGTGGCTTCAAGGACAGTCAAGAAAGCAACATGGCTGGAGCCGGAGAGCCAGCAAGTGATGAGGATGTTGGAGTGGAGTGGATCTGAAGAAGTCCGCAGGAGAGGATCCCTGTTGTCTTGCAGACCAAGATGATCTGCAACAGGGTTCCCCACCCCCAGGATACAGACCAGTGCCGGTCTGTGGCCTGTTAGGAACCAGGCAGTACAGCAGGAGGTGAGTGACCAGCTAGTGAAGACTCATCTGTATTAACAGCCAGTTCCGCATCGTTTGCATTACCACCTGAGCTCCATCTCTCGTCAGATCAGCTCTGAAAAGCCCGTTTCCAAACTCCAACATTCCCATCTTTGTGAAGCAGGGTTTTTTGCAGTCACGGCAACCAAAACGAGATTACGGAGTAGACTGGACATAAGCAACACACTTTTGGTGTCACTGTCTCCCATCCCCCTGAGAGGGGACTGTCTAGTTGCAGGAAAACAAGATCAGGGCTCCCACTGATTCTGTGTTACAGTGAGTTGTATAATTATTTCATCATACATGACCATGCAATACTCATAGAAATAGAGTGGACAATAAATGTAATGTGCTTGAATCATCCCCAAACCAACCCCTCATCCCCCACTCCCGGTCTGAAAACTGTCTTCAGTGAAACCAGCCCCTGATGCCAAAAAAGGCTGGGGACCACTGGTCTACAACACCCCATTCAGCATCTGACATTTTCCATTGCTTAAGGAACTGTATTTCAGGGCTTGTATCAGATAGACTCCATCAAGGGACATTTACTAAGAACATCTGCTCAAACACCTGCAGTGCAAATAGAGTTGGAGGTGAACCACTTCTTTACGATGTCCTCACCCCTAGTCATCTCTGAAGACCCTCAGAGGACACTGGAAAGATACACAACTAGATTCTAGAAAAGTCTCTCCTGTCTTCTATTTCTGAAGTGGCCCTGTTATTGATTTAAGTCAAAGGACTTTGAATGTTAACGCATCATTTAAAATTGATCTTATTATTATACTTTTTGTTTGAAAAGCATTGTAATGAGTGAAAGACATATATGATTACGTTATGTATGAATATATTCCCCATGGATGAATCTTCATTCTATCCCTAGGACTGTTTACATCATAAAGATTTGCAAACTTCTAATTCATCGGTATCAATTTCATCACCCTTTCATTTGTCTTCAAAATAGGTGTTTTAGAATGAAGCTTTCAGCTATTCACTGCTTTATTAAAAAAAAAAAAAAGTTCCTGTAATTTGTTTGGGAAAATAGGCATTTAACTGTGGTGTGGTGGGGTGCTCTCAGGCTGTGTTCCAGAAACTCTGACCGTGGGGCCTCAGGAAATACTGTTCTGCCCCCTGAAGGCTATTCATTTGGTTAACACTTTAGGGGGAGACCGATTAATATACTGGCACAAAAAAACATTTGCCAACCAGACTCTTTGGGGTGCTGTTAATAGGCTTGTGCAGACTTTTTGAATTCCAAGTTAATACCATTCTTTGAACTATTTGTACCTCTGATATGTCTGAGATGGAAATGTCTGGAAGGCAGCAGTAACTTACACAGGCAAATGGGAACGAGCAGTCATAAAGTGTCGTGGTGGGCTTTTAAAAAATCCAAAACTAGACTTTTCTGTTTGTCCTGCATCTGTCTGGAGGGTGTGGAAGCATGTAGTGCAATCTCTGCTACAAAGAGAAAATACTTTGTAGAGAGATTAAGGAACATTTGCTTCCAATTATGCTTTTAGTCCTGAAGCCAAGCCCTGAATCGGACTCAGCAACATGAAATAACGAGTCGTTCACCCAGTTGACTTTCATCTTAAGATGAGTTTTAATGTAACATTTGGTATTTTGAATTTAGCTTTTGACACGCCAGGAAGGGAAAGCAGCTTCGTGTTGTTTGTTTTCTTGTGCTCCCATCTTGTTTGGGGTGTTAATAATCCCACAGCCTATGACAGGCAGCTGATCTGGCCAGGGAAGTGCAGCCAAAAGGAAAATCCCAGCCAAGCCATGAACTTTAGTTCAAATGCTCATCTCTGACAGACAATGCCATCCCTTGTGTGGACAAAAAACAGGGACAGAGCTTTGTATGGTAACGGTAATGACAATATGCCCTAAGATTCACTTTCTTATTAATGCGGGATTTGTGCTACTGCACCATGAAAGACAACTGTGTATTTACTGAAAACAGGGTCATATTCATTGTGTGGTGTCCTGGAAAAATACAAGATCTTTCAACAACTCAAACCCCCCCCACCTTTTTTTTTTTTTTTTTAGATTCAAGCCTTGTTAAAAGCGTGTGAACTTAATCCTTTGATTAGAATACCCGGTTTAGAAATTCTCATTGTTTATTCTAACGATCTGGGCCTTTTTGATCCCCACCCTCCCCAGGCACTTGACCTTGATCATCCCTCCCTACCCTCTTAATGAAACCCCCATTTTCCTTGAGTTTCTTGGCTGTATTCTCAACGGAGGCTCCTTCTCTCCTGATGCTCTTAAATGGCACTTTTAAAATGTTCAAGTCCTCCTGTTTCTTAATACCATTTTGCTTATAGAGCAAATTATCTTCCAATTTAAATAACTACAAAAATCTCTATTCTGAACACTGTCGTGCCTCCTGAGTTCTGGTTTCCTACGAAGGGGGACCCAAAAAAGACCGGAATTATCTTTTGGAGGAGGAGCCCTTGTAAGACAGGCTTCCCCCGCCAGGTGAGTGTCCTAGGAACCCATCAGCATCAGTGTACCAGCTAGTGTGGTGAGAGGCTGCATTCTTGAGAAACATCTTGAGTTGTGGCAAACAGGTGACTGGTTCTTCTACCATGACAAAGTGCCTGCCCACACCGTGCTGAGTGTTCAGCAGTTTTTGACCAAAAAATGGCACGACCCCCATGCCCCACCCTCCCTATTCATCAAACAACTTTTCCTGGTTTCTCCGGGTGAAAAATGTCCTCAATGGGACACATTTTGCCGATGTGGAAGAAGTGAAACAAAAAACGGCCGAAGCACTAAATGGCATCGAGATTGCTGAGTTCAAAAACTGTTTCAAGCAGTGGAAAAAGGATCTCAATAGATGTATTGCATGAAACGGGGTGTAGTTTGAAGGTGACTGAAACTTAAACATGTAAGAATAAATACACAGTTTTTTATAAATAAATCCCAGGTTTTTGGAGATTTCTTTGTATGTCTAATCACCTGAACACCTTGCCTCTACTGCAAATGAAACTTAAGTATTATTATTATTATTTTTTGAGTCGGAGTCTCACTCTGTCACCCAGACTGGAGTACAGTGGCCGCTCCCAGCCACCGCAGCCTCGACCTGCTGGGCTCCGGCGATCCTTCCGCCTCAGCCTTCCAATTAGCTGGAACTACAGGCGCGCGCTACCACGCCCGGCTGATTTTTTGATTTATTGTAGAGATGAGGTCTCGCCATGTTGCCCAGGCGGGTCTCGAACCTGCGGACTCAGGCAATCCACTCACCTCGGCCTCCCAAAGTGCAGGGTTACAGGCTGAGCCACCGAGCCCGGCTGAAACTTAATTTTAAAGCCAATTTGTTTCCCTTCTTCCTTCCTTCTGACAAAAATATGGTCTTTCTGATTTTTAAAGTTTAATTTTTCTCACCAAGGTCACACATTCCCATTATTTAAAGAGGCAAATAGTTTTCCCTCATGAATTGGCAGTTCCCTGCTCCTGTTTCCTTCTCCCTAAAGGCAAGAGCTCTCAATCTTTTTAGCAATTTGGGTGTTTCCTCTAGAACACAAGATAATCTGTCTACCTCGTTGTGTTTTGCTTTTTCCCTGTTATCATCATCTGTCTTCCCACCAACACATGTGTGCACTCATGGTCCACCCATCCTCCCCCAATCGTTAAATCACTGGTTTGGTTAAATAGATTTTTTTTAAACAATTATTTTGACTATGTAACTCCATACTGCCGAGTAATGTGATATTTTCAGGACCACTTTTCCTTTCTCCTAAAACCTTGTGTTCCCTGAAGTTAGTGATTGTCTTAGGTCTTCAGTTGCTTGTCTATGTAGTTTTTGCTAATTAAATTCCAAACTCTTTACTGGAAGAGCAAGGATCTTCTCACTGTGTTGGAACCCCAGGCATTTTATTAATTGTATCTGTGGAAGCATCTCCCAGGAGCTTCTCAATTGCTCTGTGGCAGATAGGCTGAACCCCTAGGCCTGGGGCACAGCGCTTATCTTGGGGGTCTTCACTTGCCCTCCACTTGACGATTATCTTCCCCTCTCTTGTGTTGGAGTCTCTGTTTCTTGCATTCCCTAACTTCTTATCTTTTATTCCTTCGTTTCCCTGGAGCAAATTCTCTAGTAGCTTCCTGAGAAACAGAATATGAGAGGTAAAGTTGAGAGAGCTTACATACCCGAAACAGCATCTTTATTCTACCCTAACTCTTGTTAGTTTCCATTGACATTGATTTTTTTTCTACCCTAACTTATAACTAGTTGTTTGGCCAAGTATAGAATTCTAAGCTGGGGGTCATTCGCCTTCAGAATTGTGAGGGCAATCGCCATTTTCTGTTGCTCTTGAGAAGCCTGAAGCAATTTTCAGTCCTCAGACTTTGAATATAACTTGTCCCCCACCCTTTTATGGAAGCTTTAGAATGTATTTTCCTTTGTCCTCAATGTTCTAAAATTTTATGATGTGTCTTGATATAGATCTACTTTTTAATCTACTATGCTGGGTACTTGAGGTACCCTGACAACCTAGAAACTTATGTTCTTTAGTTCGAGAAAATTATCTTTCACAATTTCTCTGTCTTCTGTTATTTATATGTTAACACCTCTAATTCTTTTCTGTTTTTATCCTATTTCCTCAACTTCTTTCCCAAACTTGCTATTGAAATTTTTATTTTGTCTTTTCTATTTTAATTTCAGAAAGCTGTTTCTTATTCTGTGATACTTTTTAATACCTCCTTGTTATTGTTTCGTGCAGGTGATATTTTCCCTTTTCTGAAGACACTGGTGAGTTTTTAAAAGTCTCTTTCCTTTCAGTTGCCCTTTTCAGCTCGTTTCCATTTTCTTGTCTTTTTCAGAGACCAAGTCTCGCTATGCTGCCTAGACTGGTCTCAAACTCCTGGACTCAAGCAGTCCTCCTACCTTGGCCTCCCAAAGTACTGGGATTACAGGCGTGAGCCACCACACCCAGCCGTTGTTTCCTTTTTCATCAGATTTGCTTTTCAGATGCCTGCTCGTGGTGAGGAAGAAGCTAGGTCTATCCAGCTTTTCAACTGTTGTGGGCTTTGCTGCACAGTAACCAGCTGTGCCACTGCTTGGTGTTTTGCGGAGGCTTGTTGGGTACCCCTTAAAAGGATCTTTCATGAAGTTTGGCTGCCAGAGTCCCAGGCAGCGCCACTGCAAGTCCATGCCGGGTCTTTGTGAAAATTAAGAAGTGGTGCCTTCTCTCTGTAGAGGGAGCAGCTGTGTAGGAGCAGGGCTGGAGATCAGATGGCACCTTCTGGAGAATGAGGAAAAGGTGCACCTTCCTCACCTGTACCGGGCATGCACCAGGAGAGAGCTGAATCTCAGCCCTACTCACCCCTGCAGGTGGCCCATGCAGGGTGGCCCGTGGCTTTTGGGTCTGGGGGCTGGATGGGTGGAGGAAGGGGGTGGATCATGTAAAATATAACTTTAATCTCCATGTTTCAGTACAGTCACCCCAGCTTCAACTGTGTTTAGTCTTCCCCATCCCAGAACTCTCAATTTTATCTACTTTTTCAAGGGAATAAACTCCTCTGAAGAGAAGTCAGTTTCCCAGAGGGCGAAGGGCATCTGAGATCTAGTGATATCTCTATCTGAGATTTAGTGATACAATGGTTTCCTGAGTCCATCTGCAGCCTCCTGTTTGTAAATCCCACCTTTACTCCCATTTCTGGAAGTGCCTGTTGTCACCAGTTCCTGCATCTTTGAGAGGTTCTGCATCACAAAATAGGTTGCTTCTCAGCTTTCCCCCTCTGCGGGCTTAGAATTCAGTCTTCCCAATTCTGCTAACTCAGTCTTCACTAATTGACGTATTGCCATGCTTCTCTCTTTTGATCTCTTTAGCGCTACATTTTATTTTTTGAAACCGCTTTATTGAGGTATAATTGACATGTGAAAATCTGTACATATTTAATGTATACAGCTCGATGAGTTTGGGGAATAAGTGTACACCCGTGAAACCATCACCCATACCAAGACCACAGACATATCCAAAACCTCCCAAAGTTTCCTCCCACTCCCAAGTATGCACACATGTAGGTATGTATTGATTGATTTTTGTGGCAAGAGCATTTAACACAAAATCTACCCTCTTAGAAAATGTTAAGTATACTTGTTAGCTATCAGTACTAGGCTGTCTCCAGAAACTTATTTATTTTGCATCACTGTAATTTTGTATCCTTTGACCATCACCTCCTCTTTCTCCCATCTCTCTGGCTCCTGACAATCGCCATTCTACTCTCTGCCTCCGTGAATTTGACTATTTTCGATTCCACATGTATGTGAGATTATGCAGTATTTGTCTTTCTGAATTTGTCTTATTTCACTTAGTATGATGTTCTCCAGTTTCATCTATGATGTTGCAAGTTACAGAATTCCCTTCCTTTTCTAAGACTAAATGAAATTCCATTGTATGCATATACCCATTTTCTTTATCCATTCATCCATGGGTGAACATTTAGATTGTTTCCATATTTGGAGATTTTTCTATATTTTTAGAAAGTTCACTATCATTTTAGTGGGATTTCCTGAGAGGTCAGAGTTAAATATATATTTTTAATCAGTTTTCTTTAACCAGAAATTGATCTTATTCTTTTAAAGGCTCTCCATTTCTGCAGTTTTTAATAGAAGTTGTATATAAAATGACCTTATGACTTTTTATTCTCAAAATTTCTTCCTGCTGGGCTTGATGGCTCAGCCTGAAATCTCAGCACTTTGGGAGGCCAAGGTAAGTGGACTGCCTGAGCCCACAGGTTCAAGACCAGCCAGGGCAACTTGGCGAGACCTCGTCTCTACAGTAAATCAAAAAATTAGCCGGGCGTGATAGCATGTGCCTGTAGTTCTGGCTACTTGGAAGGCTGAGGCAGAAGGATAGCTGCCGGAGCTCAGCAGGTGGATGCTGGGGTGGCCGTAAGAGAGTCACTGCACTCCAACCTGGGCAACGGAGTGAGACTCCAACTCAAAAAAAAAAAAAAATTTATTCCTTGTATTTGTCCTTTTCCATTTCTCCTTGGTCTTTTCATAGTCTTTGTCTAGGTTTAGCATGGTGATAATTATTTTGGGAGGCAAATATACACACATGGACAGATTATACTGTTAGATACTGTACTGTTAAATCATGCTAAACATGTGAAAGAATATACATGTTAAATCATGCATTCAGTGCAGATAACATCTTTTTCTTACAAATCTGAACTACCTGACCAATTTGCTAGCTTTTGTACTGATCTTGAGTAACTTGGACTTTTGTCTTTGCAAATTGGAAGAAGATATCATCTTCCCACTAATGGGTGAAGGTGCATTGAAATACCTTTTATGGCTTTTACTAGGTGAGGGACTCAAAGGGACTGAAATTTTTTGACCTCAAACAGGAAGATTTCTGATTTTTTATTGGTGCATTTGATAATCCAGCATGAAAAACATTGGAATAAAGGGATCCTAGACTTCTATAGAAGAGAGAGTAAAATCCAGAGGTAAAATTTACACAGTAAGTTCAGCTTACTGTGCATAGGGCCTCATGCTATACTGGAACCTCTTCTTGACACGGCCAGCTTCTTGTCCTACAGAACTCAGCTCAAGTATCATCTCTTTGAAGGAGCCTTCACCACTAGCCCCCCTTTCTTCTAGGGTGATTCAGGGAGCTTTATTAGACACTTCCTAGACAATTTGTGCTACTGCTATCACTGATAAGAGAATTTTTTTTTCCTAAACAATGTGGATACCTTCTAATTCCTTTTTTTTTTTTTTTTTTTTTTTTTTTTGTTGGAGTATAACTCTGTCGCCCAGCCTCGACCTGCTGGGCTCCAGCGATCCTTCCGCCTCAGCCTTCCAGGTAGCTGGAACTACAGGCGCACGCTACCATGCCTGGCTAATTTTTGATTATTGTAGAGATGAGGTCTCGCCAAGTTGCCCAGGCAGGTCTCGAACCCGCGGGCTCAGGCAATCCACTCACCTCAGCCCCCAAAGGCACATTCTAATTCTTTAGCACCCTTCACATTTAACAGTCTTTCTACTTACACATCTTTCTTTCAGAGAGTTATATTACTGCATAGTTAGCAAAGTTGTAGCTTCCCCTCAGTGTATTCTAGTCCTGAGAATATAATGACTTTGGGTGAAACTGGGTGGTTTTTAAGTCTCTGTAGCAATATATTTACATTTTAATATGGGCTATTTCTGCAAATGTTACTTTCAATGATGCTTTATTTTCAGAGACCTTATCCTCAAATTTTGTAAGTGGGAGCACCTAATAATAACTGCCTATAATCTGATTATGCTTGGTATTTATCTACCTCCCAGAGTTGTTGGGAGAATCAGGTAAAATGATGTTTATGAACACACTTTGTCAACAGGAATGTTGAGACATGCAGATTTTTTTTTTTTTTTGAAACATCCTAGTCTTTGACTATAGGTCACCCTGAAAAAAAGGTTTGATGGATTAGGAAATGACTTTCAATCTGAAAAAGAAAAAATCGGTAGTTTAATTGATCTCCAGATTTAAATCTAATGCAAGTTATCCTAACATATTTATAAAACAACTACAATTTTGTTAATTTTTCCTTCTTGCTTGCTTCCATTTTTTTCAGTTGGCTTAAAATTTTTTGTTTGAAAGTGTTCGTCAGCCAGGCTCAGTGGTTCAGCCTGTAATCCCAGCGCTTTGGGAGGCTGAGATGAGTGAATTGCCTGAGCCCGCGGGTTCGAGACCCGCCTGGACAATTTGGCGAGACCTCATCTCTACAATAAATCAAAAATTAGCCGGGCGTGGTAGTGCGTGCCTGTAGTTCCAGGTACTTGGAAGACTGAGGTGGAAGGATCGTTGGAGCCCAGCAGGTCGAGCCTGCAGTGGCCGGGAGTGGCCACTGCACTTCAGTCTGGGTGACAGAGTGAGACTCCAACTCAAAAACAAACAAAAAAGAAAGTGTCTGTCCCCAAACCCCCAATATTAATAAATAAATCAAGCTTGTTTATACTCAGTCCTATAAAGAAATTATATTAATTTTGCAACTGTAATTAATTTAAAATACAACTGAATTAGACCACAGATACCATAAAATGCTATAAATGAATTATTATTTATTCTAGATTTCTATGTGGTTCTCTCTCCCTGAGTCTTTCAGTCTTGGATTATGAATCTCAAACTTTTCTTTTCTTTTTTTTTAACACATTAAAATGTGTTTTTCTCCCTGTGTATTGGTATAACCATTAGCTATAAAAACTATCAGTCAACATTGACTAATAGCACTTATATACTTAAATAAAAGTAGGAAAAATATAAATATGAGCTTTTCCACACTATTATCGTTCACTGTCCTTTGCCTGATTTAAATCTAACATGTGCTGATCTCACAGTTAAGATTTTACACTTTCAAGCACCAGAGACAGAATAGGTAACACTTGTAGAAATTCTATGTTAAATATTAAAGTGTCAACCTTTAGAATACAGACAAAATATAATTTGAAAATTATCCTTCATTCTTTGCAAAATTCCGTGGTCAAAAAAATGGCTGGGCATAGCGGCTCACACCTGTAATCCCAAAACTTTGAAAGGCTGAGAGGATCGCTTGAGGCTAGAAGTTTGAGACCAGCCTAGGCAACATAGCAAGACCTTATCTCTAAAAAACTAAAAAAAAAAAAAAAGCTGGGTGTGGTGGAACATACCTGTAGTCCCAGCAGCTTGGGAGACTGAGGCGGAAGGATCTCCTGAGTCTAGGAAGTCGAGGCTGTGATGAGCCCTGATGGTGCCACAGCACTCCGGGCTGGGCGACAGAATGAAGCCCTGACTCAAACAAAACACAACACAATAAGGTACCTCTTCCATTGTCAGATTTTAAGTGTTTTCTATTTTTTATTTTAAAAACAGTATATATATTATTCCGATCCAGTGGGGGTAGTCAGTTCCTTCCTCCCTTTCTTCTTTCTTCCAAGCTGTCTGTGCTAACTTCATCCTTTTCTCTCCCAGATGATGTGATTGTAAAGGACAGGACTACATTCCAGTTTGAGCAGTCGATTCTTGCCGGGGGGTTAAGCCTGTTTATTTTTATAGGCCAGAGGACCAATACTGAATTGGCAAGTAGGCATTTCCCCTTCTGTGACTGTAAGATCCGAGAGGAAAGGGCCTATGGAAGATGTGCTCATCACTATACTCATCCTCACCCAAGTGCCTGGCACATGGAAGACGCTCAATAAAGCATTCTTAAATGAGTTCAGAAACGGACCATCGCAATTTGGATTATGACACACTTTTATCCGAAGGCAATAAAGACAACTCATTTTAAGTCCAGCTCTGTAGTTTCACGCAAAGTTCAAATGAGGGAAGCGAAGTCTGGGTCCCTGTGCATTTGCCCAGAACAAATATCTTACAGAAAAAAATGGAGGAATTAAGGCTTCTGGCCAAAGTTGCCAGCTGAATAACGTTTTACTTCCTCTTCCAGATTTTACTGCCTATTTTGGCATTGTTTTCATATAGTCACCAGAATTTTGTCCTTCCCCAGGCCTGCCTACCCAACCCAACACTCCACCCATCTCCTGTCTCACGTATAAGAGCTCAGAGTTTTATGTAATGGATGCATTAAACAAATCCAATGTTCCCGCATCTTAAACAAAAAAAGGCAAAACCTTGTACGAAGGAATATGCCCGAGGAAAAGTATTCACATCACACAGATTTATGAACTTTCACACCTATACACCACCATCCAGATAAATAAATAAAATAGTTACCAGCAGCCCAACGGCCCCCTCCAGCCACTGCCCTATGTCAAGGGTCACTTCTATTCTGGCTTCCATCAAGATCAGCTTTGCCTATTCTTATTTTTTTAACTACATGCATACATACAATTTATGTTTAAATTCAAAACATATGTAAAATTTACCATCTTAGCCAGTTTGAAGTGTGCTATTCGGAAATGTTAAGTCCATTTACATTCTTGTGCAACCAATTGCCAGAACTTATTTTTCCCCTTCCTTTCCTTCCTCCTTCCCATGCTTTTTTTTTCTGAGTTGGGGGTCTCACTCTGTTGCCCAGGCTGGAGGAAGTGTAGTGGCATGATTCTGGCTCAGACTTAAGTGATCCTTCCATTTTAGCCTCTCAGTTAGCTGGGATGACAGGTGAGTGACACCAAGCCCAGTTAATTTTTTTTTATTTTTCATTTTTTGTAGGAACGTGGTCTTATTATGTTGCCCAGGCTGGTCTCAAACTCCTGGGCTCAAGCAATCCTCCCATCTTGGCCTCCCAAAGTGCTGGAATTATTGGCATGAGTCACCACACCCAGCCAGAGCTCTTTTCATCTTGCAAAATTCAAACTCCATATCCATTAAATTCCCGATTTTGTTCTCCCACCAGCCCTGACAACCACCATCCTACTTTCTGCCTCTATAAACTTGACTACCCTAGGTACCACATATAAGTGGAATCATATGGTATTTGTCTCTTGTTATTTCATGGTTTTGTCTATTCTTAACTTGATTCACCTATATGGAATCATATAGTATGGGTTCTTTTGTGTCTTTTTCTACTCAACAGAATAGCATTAAGATTCATTAATATTTAGAATGTATAATATATCAATGTGATTATACGTTAATAATGTATCATTGTTTCTGCATGTTTAATTGTCTGTTCTTTTTCATTGCTATGTCATATTCCATTGTATAGTTATATGCTAAATTTATTTTTTCCATTCTCCTGTGGATGAGCATTTGGGTAGTTTTCTATTTTTGACTATTTATGAATAAAATGGTTATGCATATTCATATATTTGTACATATCTTTTGGTGGACATATTTACTAATTTCTCTTGGGTGTCATACCTGGGAGTGGAATTTCTGGGTCACCAGACAGACATGTGCTTATCCATAGTAGATATTGTCAAGCAGTTTTCCAGAGTGGAATGCATGAGTGGTCTAGTTGGTCCAGAATCTTGCTGTCACCTGGTACTGTAACTCATGTCACTGCCTTCTTAAGATAAGTTAGTGTATCTTCTGTAGTTTTAATTTGCATTTTCCTCATAAATAATGATGGTGAGCACCTTTTCACATGATAGTTGGCTTTCAAAATTCTCTTTTGTGATGAGCCTCAGTGTTTGACTATTTTGAAAGGCTTGTCTTTTTTGTTTGGTGGGAATTCTTTATGTATTCTGAATTTAAATCCTTTGTCTCCCAGCGGTATGTGGCTTGCATTTTCACTTTCTTAATGATGTCTTTTGAGGATAAGACATTCTTAATGTTAAAAAAATTCATCATTTTTTCTTTTGTGTTAGAGAATTTTTTTAATGTTAAGACCTCTGCCTTCCCCAAGGTCACTCAGACTTTTTGTTATTTTATCTTTCACATTTAGGTCTAAGATCCATCTCCAATTAATTTTTTGGGGGTATGGTGTCCCCTAGCATTTTGATTGTCTCTGGAGTAACAAGCACTCTCTGTGTCCCTTGAAAAGGAGACACACATCTCTTGGTCCTCACCTATCTTACTTTATCTGACCGTGGCTATTTTAAATCAAGCTAGGCTAGTGGAGAAGCTGTGAAGATATCTTGGGGCAAGGAATTCTTCTTTATCAAGTAACATCTCTCAAGTGTCTTGCTTCTGCAACTTCGAATCTATTTCTAATTCTTTTCTAGGACGATTCTAATTGACAAGTATGTTACTCATGTGCAAAAATTATAACTTGTTTAAAAGTTGAGGGAAAATTAAAAAAAACCTAGATTATTCTTTCTGAAACAAAAACCTCAAAGTTAAACAGGCAAGGAAGACTTTATTCAAGGCTATTGAAATAGGGCAAAGAGATTAGAACTAAGTTGGAATGCAACTCTCCTGGAGCAGTAGGGTTTTTAAGCGTTGATGAGCTGAGCAAGTGGAAAAGTACCTAAAGGAAAAAAACTTCTCATATCTTTATGATAGGAGATAGTTTTGCAAGTGGGAGCAGGTCACCCACTGTAGCTAGACTCCTCCTTCCCACAGGAGCTGGAAGATAGGGGTGTTATCTCCTCTGATGATTACATTTCAAAGAGGTGGCTCCCAGGTCCTTAAGAAAAACTTTCCTGGGTTGTAGAACAGGTAAGAGGCTTTTTAAAAGATTTATATACATCCCAAGGAGGTCAGGAAAGAATTTAAAACTACAAGTTTTCTAAAGTAAATGCTCTAAGAAAAAGGAGGTCAATAGCTTAGAAGAAGAAAGAAATTTTTAAAGTTTAATAAAGCCAAGGAGAATGTTAAGGCTATCTTGATTATGCTTTTTTCTGAGACATAGTGAAGATATACTTACACTGAAGTTGCTAACTGCTTCCCGGCCTGTGACCTTATCTGCCTGCAGGCTGGTTGAACTTTGCAGAAGAGCCATCTTGGCAAGTGCGTCAGGAGCCTGAACTGTTTAGGTGGGGCTGCTGGAACGCAAGTCTGAGGCTACTGCGACTTAGAGAAGCAGTGTAGCTGCCAGTGGCTGCCAGATGCTGGGTGTGAGTCTGGCACCTGCTTCCCCGCTGTGCAGAGAGACTCAGATCTTGTTTGGCTCCTATTTGCCATTGAGCAGACATGTTTGCCTGGAGGGAGGACTGGGGGTCTCAGTGAGTGGTACTGTGGGGGTCTGCGTGCTTCTTCATTGTCCCACCACAAATGTCACCTGGACTTGCCACAAAAGCCACATCCAGGGGAATATCCAGTGGAGTTGAGGCTTGGGGATGTTATCTTTCCTGTTTCAGTTCTATGCCGTCTCCTTCACTCACTCCCCTCAGACACTGGTACCTCTGTAATCTCCCCAGGGCCTAGAGAAGTTTCACTTCCTGACCAAGAGAGGTAGTGACTGTTGAAGATTTGTCAAGGGGCTTTTTTAAATTTTTAATTAAGAATTTGGGGCCAAGGTGGGTCAATGGCTTGAGCCCAGGAGTTTGAGACCAGCCTGGGCAAGAAAGCGAGACCTCATCTCTACAGAAAATAAATAAATAAGCAAATAAATGGCCAGGAGTGGTGGTACGCGCCTGTAGTCCCAGCTCCTCGGGAGGCTGAGGTAGAAGGATCACCTGAGCCTAGGAGATCAAGGCTGCCTGGTCGTAGTGCCACTGCACTCAAGCATGGATGACGGAGTGAGACCCCGATTAAAAAAGAAAGAAAGAAATGGAAAGAGTCTGCTTATGTGGGGGAGGGAGGCAGTGAGGTGCAAATGGATCAATGAGGGGACACAGGAGAGCCAATTCTGGTTGTTCTGGAAGCCTGGCCTGTGCCACACCTGGGGCTGGGGTCATGCTTGGACAGGGGGAGATCGATATAACTTACACAGCTTCGATCATGCTTCCTCCCACCCTCCAGAGAAACCAGTTCTGGGAGGTTTGTCCTTTGCACTATTTAAACTTTATTTTATTATTTATTTATTTTTATTTATTTATTTTTTGAGTTGGAGTCTCTCTCTGTCGCCCAGACTGGAGTGCAGTGGCCACTCCCGGCCACTGCAGCCTCGACCCGCTGGGCTCCGGCGATCCTTCCGCCTCAGCCTCCCAAGTAGCTGGAACTACAGGCGTGCGCTACCATGCCCGGCTGATTTTTTGATTTATTGTAGAGATGAGGTCTCGCCAAGTTGCCCAGGCAGGTCTCGAACCTGCGGGCTCAGGCAATCCACTCACCTCAGCCTCCCAAGGCACGGGATGACAGGCTGAGCCACCGAGCCTGACCTAAACTTTTTTTTAAAGCAAAATAAAAAACAGAAATAAAACTGTCTCATATGATCTTCATGAAAAAGTGTGATGGTGAGTGAGTCTCCTGGCTCCCAAAGGGTGCAGTGACCGGGTGTGTTGGGGCGTCCTCTTGCTGCCCTGTGGCAGGGAAAAGATCCTTTTTCTGGGCCTCGTTTTTGAGTCTTGTCCAGTGACTTGAACCTGTCACTTGGAACCAGTACTCACCTCACCTCCTATACTCACTTTTAGCATAACAAAAGAGTGATAGACAATTTTTTTTTTTTTTGAGTTGGAGTCTCACTCTGTCGCCCAGACTGGAGTGCAGTGGCCGCTCCCAGCCACCGCAGCCAGGACCTGCTGGGCTCCGGCGATCCTTTCGCCTCAGCCTCCCAAGTAGCTGGAACTATAGGCGTGCGCTACCGTGCCCGGCTGATTTTTTGATTTATTGTAGAGATGAGGTCTCGCCAAGTTGCCCAGGCGGGTCTCAAACCACGGGCTCAGGCAATCCACTCACCTCAGCCTCCCAAAGCGCGGGATTACAGGCTGAGTCACTGAGCCCGGCTGATAGACAATTTTAAAAGGGAAACAGCAATAGCAAATGAAGACCAAAACACTGTCTCACTGAGGGGGAGTTGGGTCCATATTACTCAAGAACAAGGGGGTAGGTCATCATATTTGGAGCCTTAATCTTGGTGTCAGAAAGCTTGGGTTTCTACCCTTGCTTTGCCCCTTTCTAGCTGTGTGACCTTAGAAAAGTTACCAAACCTCTCTGAGCTCTTTAAAATGGGAATTTGCCTGGCATAGTGGCTCAAACCTGTAATCCCAACACTTTGGGAGGCCGGAACAGGAGTATTGCTTGAGCCCAGGAATTTGAGACCAGCCTGGGCAACACTGTGAGACCTTGTCTCTACAGAAAAATTAAAAAATTTTTCCAGGTGTGATGGCGCGTGCCTGTAGTTCCACTTACTCAGGAGGCTGAGATGGAAGGATTGCCTGAGCCTAGGAGGTCAAGGTTGCGGCGAGCCATAATTATGCCACTGCACTCCAACCTGGGTGACAGAGATAGACCCTGAAATAAATAAAATAAAATAAAATACAAAATAAAATAGGAATCATATGTAACTCTCAAAGGGGTCAAAGGGACTAAATTAACACAGCCCTGGCATAAGTTTGCTAGATGAAATATAAGACATCTAGTTAAATTCAAATGTCAGATAAATAACCCTTTTTCACAGACATATGCCCAAATATTGCAAAACCAAGGTGTCCTGTGTTTTCATTTGCTAAATCTGGCCACCCTCCCCTGGCGTATTATAAGCACTTCATCAGTGTTTCCACATTCTGACTTCCTTATAAGCTCAACTAAAAAGGGTTTTAGACACTGTTTGATTTAAATGTTGCTAAGTCGTGGTTTGAAGGATGAGTGGCAAAGGAAAATGAGGGTTGCAAAATGGGCTGTAATCTTATCCTTATGTCCACAAGCAGGAGAGCACAAAAGCAGTATAAGAATACTGAAGAAGGCCAGACTCCGTGGCTCAGCCTGTCATCCCAGCACTTTGGGAGGCCGAGGTGAGTGGATTGCCTGAGCCCGCAGGTTCGAGACCAGCCCAGACAACTTGGCGAGACCTCATCTCTACAATAATAAAAAAAAAAAACTAGCCGGGCATGGTAGCATGCACTTGTAGGTCTGGCTACTTGGAAGGCTGAGGTGGAAGGTCAATGCTGGGGTGGCTGTGAGCATGCCACTGTGCTCCAGCCTGGGCGACAGAGGGAGACTCCACCTTAGAAAATAAATAAATAAATAAAAATACTGAAGGCCAGTATGGTATCATGCCTGATCACGGATTCACCCTTTATGGAGTGAAAAAAATTATAGTTCTCCCAAATGCATTTTTGCCTAGAATTATGTTTGCCGTGAGTTTTTAATAACACAGAGATGTGCTTATGATATAGTTTTAAGTGAGAAAAGCAGGAAAAAAATTTGGAGCTACTGCCAGGCACAGTGGCTCATGTCTGTAATCCCAGCATTTTGGGAGGTTGAAGTGAAAGGATTGCTTGAGCCCAGGAGTTTAAGATCATCCTGGGCAACATAGTGAGACCTCATCTCTATAAAAAAAAAGAGAGAGAGAAAGAAAGAAAGAAAGAAAGAAAAAATTAGGAGGTCAGGGTGCGTACCTGTAGTCCTAGCTACTTGGGAAACTGATGTGGAAGGATCTCCTAAGCCCAGGAGGTCAAGGCTGCAGTGAGCTGTGATCATGCCACTGCACTCCAGCCTGGGTGACAGAGTGAGACTTCAACTTAAAAATAAAATAAAATCTTGGAGGAAACATATGAAAATAACTATCAGTATTCTTGGATTTTTCTTTTTTTTTTGAGTTGCAGTCTCACTCTGTCACCCAGACTGGAGGGCAGTGGCCACTCCCGGCCCCCGCAGCCTCGATCTGCTGGGCTCCGGCGATCCTTCCGCCTCAGCCTTCCAAGTAGCTGGAACTACAGGCGCGCACTACCACGCCCAGCTGATTTTTGATTTATTGTAGAGATGAGGTCTTGCCAAGTTGCCCAGGCGGGTCTCGAACCCGCGGGCTCAGGCAATCCACTCACCTCAGCCTCCCAAAGACGCGGGATTACAGGCTGAGCCACTGAGCCCGGCGTTGTTCAAACTTTCTATAATGAACTTTTTACTCTTACAATTAATCCTGAAGTTCTCTCTTAAGTTATATTAAATTACAATTTATCCGGAAGGATCGCCGGAGCCCAGCAGATCCAGGCTGCGGTGGCCAGAAGCGGCCACTGCACTCCAGTCTGGGTGACAGAGTGAGACTCCAACTCAAAAAAAAAAAAAAAAAATTACAACTTATCACTTGTTTTAACTTATGAATAAAATTCTAAATGAGCTAGACAAGTTGTGGGAAATATAACTTTAAACTCTTAAGAATGACCAGAACATAGGAATTCAGGTTGTA